>JAJOOS010003330.1:0-40253 GCA_029582725.1 Solanum chiquidenum | reverse complement strand
TTGAAAACTTGCTTTGATTTAATATTCTTAACTTCTAGGCTTGACTTTGATCCTAACTTTCTTGATTGGAATTATGGATTTAAGGATCATGTTTTGTGTTTGGAAAGACCTCATGGTGTTTAGGAATGATTTAGGAATGATTTAGGACAGATAAACTTAAGAAAAATTACGAGATTTAATTCTGAAAACAGTGAAGTCCGCGTTCTGTCCGCGACGCGGAGCAGCTTTTGTTCACCGAGGGAACACAGCCGCGACGCAGACTTGCTTCATGTAAGCTGCCCAGCTTTTCTCCTTCACGTTACCAATTCTCAACTCTCTTAACTTCAAAGGTTTTCAGCCCCAAACACTTAGAATCATAAACCCCTCAACATACCATAGATTTCAACTCAAACAACCACCAAATCATGTCCCAAACCAACAAGAACTTCAACACAACACAACTACAACTTCAACAACATTAACCAATCTTTTCTCAATAATAAAAATGAGTTTGGTGTGTGGGGGAAAGAATCAACCCAACACTATGAACTCACATACCTCAATAGGGATCACCCCCGACGATATCCACGACGATTTTTGATGGAAACTTGTTGATCTCCTCTTTCTTCTCTTCTTCTTTCTCCTTCTTCCCTTCTTCTTCTCTTCTTCACTCTCAAACCCTAGCTTTCACTCTCTTAAAATGGAACAAAATGATCCAAATATCAGCCTAACACAACAATATATCCTCAAAAGAAATAGCTAGGGAAAAGACCAAAATGCCCTTAAAAATTTCCGGACGGATTTTCTGTCAACTGCCCAACTTTCAAAGGGCATATCTCACTCATACAAACTCGGAATTGAGCAAACTCGGTGGCGTTGGAAATATCATTCCACGAACGTTGCAACCATAACTGGAACTCCACCTAACTCATTCTGAGCTAGAATTTATGGCTGTTCAAAGTTGACCAAAAACTCACCTTTTCCATACTTTGCCAAAATTTTCCAGATTTTTAAATTCCTTCCAAAAATTTCCAATTTCCAATTTGCAAGCCTCTACATAGTTATTTCAAATTTCCGGATGTTACACTAAAGTTATTTCTTGAAGTTCTGCAACATTGAGGGGTCCTGGCCCAACAATGCTCTCCAACAAATACTTTTTAGCTCTAGGTGGGTGCAAAAGGAAAGTCACCCTCCATAGCATATCCGTACATCTTCCCCATCATTGCACTCTCATCTATGTTGCTGTTCCATCGAGGCAAGGGAATAAAGTTTGAATTGGAGTGTGGAAGGTGATCTGTTGGGAGGGTGGCAAATTTTTCCTTTTCTGTTTCTTTCTTTTGTGAGCAGGAAGCACCAAATTCGCTTATTGCATTTGACTTTAAGCTTCGGATAACTATATCAATCATTGGACTAGAACTATCTCTGAAAAGAACACAAAACTTGGGCAGCGATGCGAATGCTTGTGAGTGCATTAAGTAAATTAAACAGATACTCAATTATCAGAAGTTCAACGTGCTCAAATAAAACACTACATTGACAAGCAAAAATATGGCATCACTCCATGTGTTTTCTAGAATGTAACAGCCATTTCCTGCACCTCAATTCCTTGGTGAGGTATATTTAACACGTTCCTTGTGTTTTCCCAAGCTTTCTTTGTTTGTTAATCTCTTTCTGCAACCCTATTGCTGTAGAACCCATAACATGCTATTTGTTACAGTAGTTAGGTGAGCTTTTTAGTGATTTTAATTGTTGCAAATATTTTACAGAACAAGTATACCTCGTGCATTTTCTTAACTGATATCCTGAAACTGTCCTATTTTACCTGTTCTTGTTGGAATGTATGTGTCCACTAGTCTAGATGGGACCAGGTCCTCAGCACAGTTATAATAACAGAAGTAAACTAAATGCTGAAAGTAAAGATTAGTCTCGGTTCATTTCTGAAATTGAGTCAAATCCAGCATGTTGACAATGTGTTTCACAACAAAAGTCATTCTTCCTTACACATGTGTATTCTTCTCTAAGTGCCAAATGGAGTACAACTTTGTTGTCAGACCTTATCCATCTTGAGTTTGACACAGGAAAATGAATGCAAAAACTCATGCTGAAAGTTCAAGTGCAAACCGACCAACTCAGTTTCAAATAACGAATCACCTGATGACAACGAGTCACCTGAGACTGATAGAAGTTCCAATACAGAGCTCCCCAAAGATGATAATTACCATGGGCTTCTTATCCATCATAAGTCTCTCACTCGCAACAAGCGTTGTCTGATGGCTTATGTGTGAGTAACAGTTAGCTTCAGAGTTGTCCTTCAGAAACGGTCATATATTCCTGATCTTCCTGCATCTCTTATGTTCGTTGTCGACTTTCTTTCTTCGTTCCTTCTGTAGATATAATCGAGCAGAAGTTGTTCGAAGATTGGGATAAACCCTTGAGCGTGTCCTCCCAGAAGAAATTGAAGAGAAGCTTAGTACCTCAGAGAAATAATATCTTAAGAATCATGCCGCAACTATCCAATCATACATGTCAGCACTTGATCTTGATTTGGGGGTGGTAAGTGTTCTTTTCTCATAACTTCTTATTTGTGTCATGATATATTGCTTAAAGACTGTAGTGAATAGTGTTGCCAATCTGTGTTTAGAAACAGAATTACTGATTTGAATAAACTTTGCAGAAACACAAAGTAACCAAAGTTTAATAGACCAGTAAGAATAGATGAACAGAAATTAATTAACAAACTAAAATCTGAAACAAACGTACCACAATATGAAAAAACCAGAATCAGAAAAAGATCAAGCCCACTGAATGCACAGTGTCCCCTTAAGGAAATTATTCCCCTCTAGTATCCGAGGTTTGATTTGGAATATGTCCTCCCAGTATAGAATGATCTCAATCATCAACGTATTGATACCCAAAACTTTGGTGTCAGCGAACCACTCAACAGCAGTGAAGTACACGAAGAAACTTTGTGGAGAAGAAGAAGAGAAATCAGAAAATTTCGTAAGTAAAGATTCTGAAGAATGAATGTATTTATAGGCAAGAGGAACTGGTTCCGAAAGGTTGTAATCCTTTCAGAATCCACACGACCATTCATGAAAGTTTGCAACCTTTCAAACGGTCATTGCTGTTTCTGAAAGTTGCAACCTTTCAGAACAGTCACTTCCAACGGCGGGAAATTTAAATAAAACGGGCAAGATTTAAATAAAATGGGTCGCGCGTGGATCCGAGTCGGGTCGGGTCAATTAACTAATTAATTGAATCGGTTAATTAACTAATTAATACGTTGGCCATTTAATTTATTTTAATTAATTAAATAATTAATTAACTAAAAAATAATCTCTCGATCGATCATTTTTCCAAATCCAAATCCAAAGCCGAGCGACGACGACGGCGCGAGGTGGGTCCCTCTTTCCAACCCTTTTAACAATTAATATGAGTGTTTCTATATTTAAACTCTCCTATTTTTCTTTCCATCACCGATGAGGGACAAATGTCTTTTCAATGTCTTTTCAATAAAGTATAAGAGGACTTTTCACAAGTTCTCAACTTTTCAAGTTCCTCTTTCATCTTCCCTCCATTTCCCATTTACTCTTGCTACATATCCAACACAGTGTTCATGCATTTTAAAAAATTAAGATTGCATCAAGCCTGAATTAGTTTTATAATTCTTATCTAACAATGCTAAACCTCAGGTGTCTTTTTAGCATTATATTTTAATTTGATGGACACTCATAATTGCCAACACAATGCGCTTATTTGAAAATAAAATTTTAAAAAGTCTTGCAACGAAAAATAAATTTAAAGACAGGTGGAAAGCTTTAATAAGATGATACATCTATTAAAAGATTGCACAAATATCATTAAGATTTGAATATAAAAGAAAAAAAAGAAATGGAGAAAGAGAACAATAAAAGGAAAAAGGAGAATAATTTATTGGTGGTACAAGGGATGAGAGGAGAGAAAACTTAGTCAAGGATGAGATAATGTTATTTATTTGTGTCAAAAGAACAGCTTCAAGAGAAATCATAAAACAAAGGGAAAAAAGATAAATATATCCTCGAACTATCATAAATGATATGTCAATACCCTCCGTTATACTTTAAGGTTGTATATGCCCTTACCGTCATTCTTTTGGGTTGTATATATCCTTAAATCTAATGGATGGACACGTGGCATCATCTAAATGATTTACTCGATTTTATTTATTTTTTACCCAAAAAATAAAAATTCACCCGACCCACAACCAAAATGGGTGGTGCCAAAATCCACTCTTCATTTTCATCAAAAATCATCATTTTATTCTTTTCAACCCACCATAACCATGGAATCAAGAACTCATCTTTCAAGGAAGAACATGACCTGTTCACTAAAACTACTATTTTCTTCACTTTCACTAACATCCCTGCAAGTTATGTCAATCTTGTGTCTTTCAAAAAATTTAAATCTGTAGCTTTATGCTTGTTAAACAAAAAAAAATCATTTTCATTTAGCTAGGTTATTGGGTACATCATCTATTTCAAAAATATTTCCAACACATTTCAATAATAACAAATCAATTTGAGCTTGAAATTTTTGATTTGATTGTAGACCCACTTTAAAGCTTGAAGCTTTGTCCATCAATGGTGGTTGTATTTTCTTAAACCCTTTCAACAATAACAAATCGATTGGTGCTTGAAATTTTCGATTTGAATGTAGACCCACTTTAAAGCTTGAAGCTTTGTCCATCAATGATGGTAGTATTTTCTCAACCCCTTTCAACAAATAATAAATTGATTTGAACAAAAAAAAATGAAATTGATTTCTTGATTTTGATTGAAATAATACGCTTCTAGGTTTTTGTTTGTGAGATTTGGAAAATGAATTGAAAAACATTTTTCCTTTTATTTGATTTTTAATGAAGATGAAAAGCTATGTTTTTTAGTTTTGGTTCTAAATGTCATGATATTTTAATTTGGGCCATGGGTGGGTATAGTATAGAAAATGGGTGGGTTTTCAATTTTTTTGGATAAATAAATAAATAAAATCAGGTAAGTTATTTAGATGATGCCACGTGTCAATCCGTTAGTCTTAAGGGTATAGATGATCCAAAATATTAACGGTAAGGGTATATACAACCTTAAAGTATAACGGAGGGTATTGACATACCATTTATGATAGTTCGGGGATATATTTGTCATTTTTCCCTAAAACAAATGATTTATAACTTGAGAAAATATAACCACAGATACATTGATATTTTGGATCATCCACCTTTTTAATTTCGCACAATTAAGTCGGTTAATTCAGATTTTTCAAAATTTGAATTTTAATGCGGTTGAGAGATTTAAAAAGCAAATTAAGTGGGCGTGGTAGATAGAAGTACTGTGTAGATTTGTATAAAAGGAGAAAAAAATTCAACACGATCTAATACAAAAAGATGAGACTCAGCTTAATCATTGTTTTTAATTAATTAAAGCTATAGTGATGCAATATAATTAACTATTCAATGTTAGCTTAGTTATATAATTTTTCACATATACATAGATATTTTAAAATTTATATTTTAAATTGAAATAACTTTTATATAATAATAAAAATATTATATAAAATATATAATTAATACAAGAAGTTATCATTCATTCTTTTTCAATTTTTTTTAGCTTCTTCGATGTCATAATAGTGGTATCAGAGCTTTCCATTGATCTCAATAAATTTGTAAATTCATTGAAGAAAAATTTTAATCACCTTTTAACTCATGTATATTTTCAATTAGTGACAGATCTAGATTATAACGCCTGTTGACATCAAATTTTGGCTTAATAATTTTCAAAAAAAATATTTTAAGTATTTTATTTGTTAAATAGTTCAAAATAAATATTTTGTAATTTTAATGTATTTATCGATAATTTATTTTATTTTGAAAATATTAAAATGTTTATTAGTTAATTCTGATCAGGGTAGAATTTATGTAATAAATTTGGGTCATTGAAATCCGGGATCATCTGACTAAATTCGATATATTACTTGTATAATTATTAAAGAATATATTAAATATTAGTTGGCGGAACCCATTCTCAAAATGGATAGCTGATTCACTAGTCCGAGGGCTTTTTTTCAACACTAGGTCTTTGGTTCGATCCCAGCCATCACAATTTCGCTTGGACTTTTTTTATATTCTTAATGCTCTAAAGTCAAAAGACTCAAAAGGTTTTCTTTCAACATACTTTTCAAGTTTCAACAATATTTTTTCTTCTCTCTTCAATTTTTCACACAAAGAAGCTCCAAGTCTGACTTCAAGTCATTAAGAATCTAGAAAATTATTATAGTCAAGGTTTAAGATTAAAAAAAAATTAGTTCATGATTTCTCATTTTAGTAAACAAACTAACTAAATCAAAAAATATTTAAATACATGACTTTAATTTTAGGATTTTCATAAAAAAATAAAATTGAATGGTTGTTTAGTTTGTAACATAGAGCGTAAGATATTTGAAAATATAAGTAATGATCCAACTGTATAGACTGTTTTCAAAATATGAAGCCTGTCCTAGTACAATTGTAAGCTGATGATATTTTTTGAGGTAATGTAACTTTTTTTTAAAAAAAAAATCTTTTGCTTGTTGAGTTATTGTTATTACAAATTTTAGATCTTATCTTTAAAGCAATAATGCACCCATTTTCTTAATATCTTGAATTTGCCTTTGATTTTGATTAAATTGTTTTGAACACCGTATGTTGTGTATAAACAAAATATTGTTTCAGCTTCTTTAAATCATCATATTTTTAAAATTACATTTTTACATGCCGTTGGTTATATTTGTTATATTTACTCATATTTATTTAAGTATTTTTATCAATCTAGGAATGCCGTTAAGATGCAAATGGGGAGAGAATGTATGGAGTTTCAAATGTTATTTTAAAGAAGAGAAAAGACATAAAATCATCATTAAAATTGTCCCATATTTTCAAAAAGACAACTTAACTTTGTGGGAGTCCTATTACCTCATAAATGTATTACTGTAGAGGGAGAACTAATTCTTGCTATAGCGGGTAGGGGCCGCTATAGCGGAGTTATTCATAGTTTATGCATACATTTCTCCTAAATTTGTCATGACCCACACTGTCGTGAGTGACACCCACACTAACTCTCCGATGGGAGAACCATTACTACAGCCCAACTAACAATTTAAAGCTACGGAAACAGGTTTAAAAGACAATAAAAATGGAGTCCCTATAAACTCCAAAGGTTTAAACAATTAACTAACCAAACTAATGCGGAAATTCAACCCCTAGAACCTGAAAGTCATTGTACCAAAACTCTATGAACGACAAGTCTAAGAACAAGGGGTACAACCCCGAAACTAAACAAACACCTTTAACAAATAGTCTGAGTCCGAAGAGAGTGGAATTACATAAGAAAGATCCATGACAGCCTGAAAGAACTGGCTCACCCTTGAATCCAATCGCGATCAATAGTCACCTAGCTGAGGTCTAACAATAGCCGCCTAAAGATGCCATGTACTCAATAAAGAACAAGCAAGTGCGGTATCAATACACAACCACATTGTACTGGTAGGATCACGCGACTATCCCATTAAGTGAAACACATGCAAGTAACCACAACATTATAAAATAGACATATCAAACATATACAATATTAGTCATTTTTTCAGTATCAATGTAGCATTCCACGTTCTCAACAATACACATTGGTTATCATTTAGAGCATCAAACAATCTTTCAACCTCAATCACTATTAGATATGAACGTAATCATCACAAGTAGATACACAACACAATTCAATGGTCCTCTCACAGAACCCAATTCAATGTATCTCTCATGGAACCCAAATCCAAACTGTTACAGTATTGGTTCGTGGTATCCGATCCAATGTTTATGCCGGAACGTGATAATCGATTCCATATTTATGCCGGAACGTGGCAATCAATCCCATATTTATGCCGAAACGTGGCAACCGATCCAAGTTAGTGTGTCGGAACATAACACCCGATCTATTCAACAAACCACAATCACAATCACAATGTATATTCTCACAATCATACAACAAGAGGTGATTCATGGCATACAATTATTCAATTATCCTCATTTACGATTAGGGTGATCAATAATGCAACATTCGCTTACATATATGCATTATAATGAGCAATTACAAACATATATCATACAAACATGAAATCACAACTATCACCTACCTCAAATCCAAGCTTGAATCCCCTAAGGCACTTGAATCTTTCCTTTACAGATTCTTTCCGCTTGTTCGTGGTCTAAAAATATACAATTAACGCAGGGATCAATAAACGAGGCCTAATTACCCAGATTATAATCAACATTATCAACCCTAGGCCAACCCAAGATCCCAATACCCAAATTAGGGTTTCTTCCACCATTAACTTCAGATCAAAACCTTTCCCCAATGATAATTACCCAAGAAACTACGCTCTACAGATCGAAACATGGATTCGGGGAGTAAAAACCTTACCTTTAGCCTCAAGAATGGTGAAAAACCGTCAAGAACACATCTGGGGTCGTTCCTTACCTCTCAAAGTCAAAAAGTGCAGAATAAAACATTTTTGAGGTTTTATTTCCGACTTAAGTCGCGTCTGTCCTACTATGGGGGTCCCAACCCACCACAATGGCTTGCACGGAACCAGTGAGCAATTTAAGAATCCCAAACCCCCATTTTCACAACACACCTTCATCCCATGACACTCAGAAAATATCCGTTCACACTAAGTTTAGTTTCAGGAGTTCTACTCGCCCGAATTCAATTCCGTAAAGTCGTACGGGTTCCTTAACGTCTTAGCTATCCATTCATGTAATCAAATTTATTAATTGATATCTCATTTGTTACCAGATTTCCCTAGACCTCACTGACTCTGATTTCGTCCAAATCTGGACTAGGCTAGGAAATCTCAAGTTACTCGAAAAAGTTTTCTGGCCCCAATTTTTTTCCCATTGACTTTTCCATAACGACGGAAATCAGGTCATTACAAAATTGCTCATTATTCTACAACATGTTTTCGGAAGAGAAGTGGTGGCAATTTAGGGTGAATTTCAATCAATTTCATCCGTTAAGATAAGTAAATCACTCCCCTATCTTGGTATTGTAATTCTTAGTTCCTTAGAATCTTGTTGAGTGATTTTAGGAGAGGGTTTAACTTGAATTAATGGTGACAAAATTTTGATTTGGATAATGATGATCATGGGAATGACTTGAGGTTAGATTATATTTTTTGTATTCTTTTTAAACATACTTTTCCCCTTGTAATATTTTATTAGAAAAATATTTATTCTACTTTAATTCGAAAAAGATTAAGAAATACAAATATTCTATTTTATTAGAATATTGTTTTATCGTTATCAAAATAAAATTAATGATGAGATCACTATGTTCTTATATATAATATATATTACCGGTTAAAAAAACACATATCGTTATTCTATTTCAATTAATAAAATGAGATTAAGAAAAAAAAAGATAAATTCGTACTTATTTATTTGTTAAAGTGATTTAAAAGAAAAGAACAAAAATAAGGTTCTTTAAAAATATTATTTTTATCAGGAATAAAATATGTTTAAAAAAGAAAATAATAATAATATATTTATTAGGAAAAAAATATTTTGACGTATTAAATAATTAACAATATGGACATTTAAAACCAAATTATAGACAACTGAGATATTTTTAAGCCAAATTATTAACTGAGTGCATTATTATTCTATTTCACATGGTTTAAAGATATTTTAATTTTTTTTTGTTATTTTAACGAGATGGTTTAAAATGCATAATAATTTACAAAGATGAGGAGAAAATCAAAAATAGATTTTACTTTTCAAATTGAAAGACATTCCTAGAAAGATCTACACAATGATAGTAAAGTATATATATTTATCTCTCTATCTAGTGGCTGAATAATTTCAGGTTCAATTTATAGTGGTTCTTGAAATTTGGTTCCCATAATTGAACTCAGCCTCATGCCCCTTTTTTCCCCTTCATTATCTCATATTGAACTGTTAAATCTGAAAATAAAAGCCCCCACATTATGTTTTATAAATATCCAAAGAAAAAAAAAATCCTCATTCAGGAGACCCCAATGGCAAAAAAGAAAAATACAAGATTTAATTATATGTTGGGAGACATGCCATGTGGCATAAGTTTATTGGTGAAAAGTATTTTTTTAAAAGTATATTCCAATATGTCTGGAACACTTTTTGATTTTGCTTGGTTACTATTTTTCGTTTCTTTAAAGTCACCATCATCATATTGGTTATATGTGTTCAGTATTTCAAAAATAATTTTTCACATCAAAAAAGCTTAATTTTTTTTAAAATTTATTTTATCCTTAATATTGATTACTTATCACCTAACTCATTTTCTAAGATAAAAAATATACATTTAATTAATTTAAGTATTCTGTTAAAATACTTATATTAATTCTTATTTCTTAAAAGGCGTGTAAAATCTAACGTGGACAAGTAAAATGGAACGGACAAGCAATATTATCCCTGGAAATTGGAATTGATATGTGTGCCATGCCATAAAATGGCCCATACATAACCAACTCAACTTGCATAAGGAAGGGTAAGTTTGTAAATTCCTTTATAAGATATCACAAATGTATTTTTCCCTCCCAATTAGTCAAAGTCATAGTTAACCATCTTGCAAAAAGACTTGCACCATTATTGATCATGCCATTCTAATATTGTCCACATATAATTCTTCTATTTATTTTTGGCTATTCATACATATTTTCATAATACTAATAATATTTTTCCCTTACATAATCCAACTGCCAATTTCCATTTTGATATCACAAATTCTTTGAACTTTTTCAGTTCTTCTAAGAGATAGGTATGCAACTTTTTCTGATTATTTATATAGTCTTTAATTAGTTGTATATTTTTTTTTCTTATTTGAAGGAAAATTATTTCCAACATTATTATATATGTGCTATGAATTTTGATATTTAAGTTGCAGGTTATGTTTAAATTTCTTTTTCTTGATTACCCTTCTGTTTGTTATGATTCTTATTTGTTTATATATATATATATATATATATATATATAGCAGGGGACATTTAATTTGTGTTTAATGATTAAAGAAAATTCTTCTCATAGTACGCAAATTTTGCTGTGTTCTCAGTTCATATCTGATCTTGAAGATGTTGAGTTATAATTCATATTACAATCAGATTTTTCTGTAACAGTCATTCTCCATAACAATAGTTTACTATCACAGTCAATATTTTTTTAAACCGATTTTTTCATGTTGTTGTGTTTTACTCTGTCTTTTTCAATATGTTTGTCTTTCTTTCATTTTTAGTCTGTTTAAAAGAAATATTTCTTTTCTTTTTTGACAACTTTTTAATTTTGATTTTCTGCACTACGAAATTAAGTTATCTGTCTTTAATTTAAGACTACAAGATTTAAAGGTATTTTACCTACTTAAATTTCATGTCAAGTTAAAATCGGACGAACAGATTGAAACAGAGAGAGTATTATTATATATTCTTTAAACACTTTGCTATAGCAATTTAAAAAATTCAGACAAACAACATCGATATAGAGAGATTTGACTATATTTATCCTTTTTATTTGTTATAACAGGGGACTTAGGACTTGAAGAAGAAAGATGAGTTCAACCATGAAGGGGTTGTTGTTAAAGCCCAATACAAATAATATGTACATGAGAAAATTACTAAAACATAAGTATGCAGAAGAGCAATTTCTAGCAAAGTACTCTTCTTTTGGCATCCATATGAATTGTTCAAGATGGAGTAAAGTCATTAGGTGCCATCAACAAGAACCTAATGGCTTTTCAAATTCCCCAATAACTCCAATAAAAAAGCAAAATCTTACACCTCAGGCAATTTTGAGTCCTGTTTCAGAACCTACATCAACTGCAAAAAAGGTACTCTTACTTGGCCTTATAAATGAAATTTTAGATTTAATCATATTTTAAGCGGTTAGCTTATCTAGTACATAATAAATACTTGAGCATAAATGATCCAATATTTTAATTGATGATGTCTAATAAAAACATTTTTATTACATGTACAAGTGCTTAATTGAATCATGTTCTAATTCGAGTGTCTAAATAAAATTTAGAGGTGTTATTGAGTAGTTAATGATTAGCAACCAAGGGTTCACCTATTAAAATGGAGTCAGTTGACCATTAATGGAAAAAACTTGACTTTCAACAGAATGATAGTTTACACGTGCTCTGCTGAATTTATTATTCAGTAAACTAAAACTTGACACCTATATATACTACTAACACGTTTTGCCTGTATATAAAGTTTGTTATATTTCAATCATTTCTCTGTCAATTCTTGTCAAGAATTCTCTTTGAATTCTATCAGAAAAAGAAGTGTTTTTCGTTCATAAGTAATCATGCAGGTACCTTTTGATCAATTGAACTTATCTCTTTCATCTCTAATTTTGTTTGGTACCAATTAATCTGAATTCACGTCGTATAGACATTTTGTTATTCCTAATAATAGGAAAATTTCAAAATATGGAACTTTTATCTATGTGTAAGTTGAATTTCAATTAGTTTAAAATTTTCTGTTTTGTGGACAGAGAGTTTATACTTTTGGAAAAGGAAGAAGTGAAGGAAACAAGGGCATGAAGTCCTTGGTAAGTTTTTTTTTTTTTATCTTTTTAATACTATCTGTATAATTTAACCTGTTGTAGCCTTAATTTCACTTATTAAGGATCAGGGGAGCTAGTAAAACCCCCTTCGATGGAAACTGGAAAGTTATATATTGTTTATACTTGATGTTAGAACCTTTTTAATGAAAATTCTAGCTCATGTTATTTTTTAGGTGGCCTGAAAGTGTAAATCTTTTATATGAACTTGTATGTTTTGATAGTTTGAAGACTGAGCTCATTGTGCACATTTCTATATGTGTTGTAGTTGGGAGGTAAAGGAGCAAACCTAGCTGAAATGGCAAGCATTGGATTGTCCGTGCCGCCAGGGCTTACTATATCAACAGAAGCATGCCAGGAGTATCAGATTGCTAAAAAGCTTCCACAAGGACTGTGGGAGGAGATACTACAAGGATTGGAGGTTGTGGAGAAAGATATGGGGGCTTTCCTTGGGAACCCCTCCAAGCCTCTTCTTCTTTCGGTTCGCTCTGGTGCTGCTGTAAGTTTACACTACTTGTTAATATCTCAGTACTTTCTATAAGAAGTCATTTTCAGTATAGTCACCCAATTTATGCATATTGTGATATATCGATAATTGTCGAGCTAGTTTGTTGAATATCTAATAAGTGATGCATATTTTGAGTTCTCAACAGGCCCCTCTTTAGTTAAGCTGTCTATAGTCTAAACATCTTTTGTGCAAATTGCAGTAAGAAATCTCTTGATTGATTGTAAATAAGCTTTAATCTTTCTGGTTGGCCAATTTGAGAATGATCATAAGTTCAAGCTACATTGTTAGATTACTATAACGGTAGTGGATGGAGTACATGGTCTCCTTATATGATATTGGACAGTCCTCATCTATTGAGCTAGCTTTTTGGGATTGAGTTAGGTCCATTTGATGATGTTTATGTAGTTCAGTTAATTTTTATATCATACTAATGCTGAGTATTTTTGATCTATGTATAGATTTCTATGCCTGGGATGATGGATACTGTCTTGAACCTTGGACTCAATGATGAAGTGGTTACTGGTTTGGCTGCCAAAAGTGGAGAGAGGTTTGCTTATGACTCATACAGACGATTTCTTGACATGTTTGGAGATGTGGTGAGTATATCCTCGTCAATGATTTTTTTCTCTTTTCTAATTTTTCCAACTCTTGTATCAATTTCCTTCTTTTTCAAAATTTCCTACATTTCTTGAAAATGAAGCAGAATGCTGGTTAAAGTCTCGTCGTAGATTTTATCTCCTGTGGTTCTAACAGTCGTCTGTTTGAAGGTAATGGGCATTTCACATTCATTATTTGCGGAGAAGTTAGAAAAGTTGAAGGATGCCAAAGGAGTGAAGCTCGACACCGAGCTCACAGCATCTGATCTTAAACAGCTTGTGGAGCAGTACAAAAATGTCTACGTTGAAGCTAAGGGTGAAAAGTTTCCTTCAGGTAATGTAAACCACATCCATCTTTTACTGATGGCCTGAATCCTGAAAAGGTCACGAAAGGCTTGCTCTGTGCATTTTTTGGTTTAAACCAAATTCCAAAGGTTATGAGAGTACATTAACTTTGTGGATATGACTCTGTATACAGATCCCAAAAGACAGTTGGAGTTGGCTATCAAAGCAGTTTTTGATTCTTGGGACAGTCCAAGAGCCATCAAATATCGGAGCATTAATCAGATAACAGGACTTAAAGGAACTGCAGTAAACATTCAATGCATGGTGTTCGGGAACATGGGTAACACTTCAGGAACAGGTGTTCTCTTCACTAGGAATCCGAGCACTGGCGAGAAGAAGCTCTATGGAGAGTTTCTAATCAATGCTCAGGTCTATAATATGCTACTTAGGTTCATTTTATGGTGCATTTGAGTTTTAAGATTGTCTCATTGTTTTTGTCGAAAAAAGCTGATAAAAATGCATTAGTCAGGGAGAGGATGTTGTTGCTGGAATTAGAACACCTCAGGACTTGGACACAATGAAGGAGTGTATGCCTGAAGCATACAAGGAGCTTGTTGAGAACTGTGAGATTTTAGAGCGACATTATAAAGATATGATGGTAAACCTCTGGCATTATACTGGACTAAGGCTTGTTTGTTTGTTTTACCTTCCCGTTTTCAGATTGGTTAAATAATTTATACATCTCCAATAAATAGAAAAATCAGACCATTATTATGAATCTTTTTCTGTTTATGTCTTGACGAATGGCAGGATATCGAATTCACTGTTCAAGAAAATAGACTGTGGATGCTACAATGCCGAACAGGGAAGCGTACGGGTAAAGGAGCTGTAAAGATAGCAGTTGACATGGTGAATGAGGGACTTGTTGACAAGCGTGAAGCTGTAAAGATGGTGGAGCCACAGCATTTAGACCAACTTCTTCACCCCCAGGTCCGGATATCTTTTTTAAATTTTGCATGATGTATGATGTAGCACTGAGGTAGTACTTATTGGAAATGTAAAGATAAATACGTATTTTGTTCTTTTGCTTGTCACAGTTTGAAAATCCATCGGCTTATAAAGACAAGGTGATTGCTAAGGGCCTTCCTGCTTCTCCTGGGGCAGCAGTGGGACAGGTTGTGTTCAGCGCTGAAGATGCTGAAGAATGGCATGCTCAAGGGAAGAGTGCTATTTTGGTATTTCCTCACCTCACCCTGTATCTACTAATCATGGTGATAGCTGTGCTACCGCACTATGGTATCTTTGTTTACGTGCATTATCCTTTATTTATTTTCTTTTATATTGTTACCGTGGATGGAGGAAGGGGAGTGTTTCTGAATAAGACATTGTTTATTGAAATCTTTTCATCAACTAATTATGGATACAATATCGGTGTTTCATCTTCTTGAGTTAATTAAAGTTCTTGGATGTTGGTTGGAAATCTTGGAAACAGCATCCACAACATTCCTGTCTGGTGCTATTAACACTTTCTCCTTTCTTGAAATTGAGCTTTTCCATTATGGCATATAAAGGTTAGAACTGAAACAAGTCCAGAGGATGTTGGAGGCATGCATGCTGCTGCCGGGATCTTAACCGCACGAGGTGGCATGACATCTCATGCAGCTGTTGTAGCCCGTGGCTGGGGTAAATGTTGTGTGTCTGGATGTGCTGATATTCGTGTTAATGAGTCGGAAAAGGTACGACTATAGCTTTTCAAAATGAAACACAATTGTTGACATTAAGGAACTTGGAAGAATTCATTTGACCTGTTTAGTGCAGGTTCTCATCATTGAAGACAAAGTGATTCATGAAGGAGAGTGGCTTTCGTTGAACGGATCAACAGGTGAAGTAATCTTGGGCAAGCAACCACTATCGCCTCCGGCTATGACTGGTGATTTGGAGATCTTCATGGCTTTGGCTGATAAGATCAGACGCATCAAGGTGCCGCAGGATATACAGTAATATTATGTTGCATAAGTAAACTTTGATACTTTTAACTGATCATGAATATTGCCAATGGATTAGGTTATGGCAAATGCTGACACACCAGAAGATGCACTAGCAGCAAGGAATAATGGTGCTGAAGGGATTGGTCTATGCAGGACAGAACACATGGTACTTTTTTCTTCTTTTACCATGCATACTGTCTTGTTGTAATATCTTGCAACATATTACAACAGTACTGTCTCAAGTGAAGTGCCACATCTTTTAATTATGAAATTCATTTTTTATTCGATGTGAGCTGATGCACATCTCTCTTTCAGTTCTTTGCATCAGACGAAAGGATAAAAGCTGTGAGAAGGATGATAATGGCAATTACTCTTGAGCAGAGGAAGGAAGCGCTCGACTCATTGTTGCCTTACCAGAGATCTGACTTTGAGGGCATTTTCCGTGCAATGGATGGTAACTTCAATAGCAACTAACATTATTACCTTTTCCTACTGAGAGTCTATGTTTCTCGGAATCTCCAAAAATGCAGCCGCACCCGTGTCAGATCCTCTAAAAATGCACTACTTTTGGAGGATCCGACACACACCCAATGATAAAATTTCTCTGTTCATAAGAACACAACCATAACTGGGATTTAGTTTGTGCTAGTGGAATGTCTGTCCAACTTTCCAAGTTGACATAAACTTTCAAAGTGAATATGTCAGGTGTACTAAGTTTCCTATCTTTTCAGGTCTTCCGGTGACAATTCGACTGTTAGACCCACCACTTCATGAATTTTTGCCAGAAGGGAACCTGGAAGAGATTGTGAGTGAACTAACAACACATACAGGCATGCGCGAGGAAGATGTCTATTCTAGGATTGAGAAATTGTCAGAAGTCAATCCCATGCTCGGATTTCGAGGCTGCAGGTCTGATATTTCTCGTATCACAAACAATTGATCTACTTTTACTGCATTACTTTGCAAGGACTAAGGGATGCTGTGTAAAAGAGAGAAATTTATAGTAAGTTTCCAGTTTCTTGAGAGATAGATCCTTAAAAATATATATTACAGAGGTGCATATGTTTTGTCACACGTTCCACTATCAATGTATAACTTGGTCTAGGTAGTGCTTATCTGAATTCTGATTTGAGCAATGCAGTATTTTTTTCGCCTCACAATCCGGAACCAGACTTTCTTATAATGGTCTGCTTGTAAATTGTTGGTGGAAATGTAGTGTGTTTGAAACTATATATATACAGAGCATTTCTTTCGCTCGTACAGTAAATTTGTGTTTTCTCTTTTACAGGCTAGGTATATCCTACCCGGAACTGACAGAAATGCAGGCTCGTGCGATCTTTCAAGCTGCTATAACTATGAACAACCAGGGTATTTCAGTATTTCCAGAGATAATGGTTCCCCTTGTTGGAACACCTCAGGTATGTTTTTTGTGGTTTGTATAAAATATAAGTTCTCCTATTCTTACATCTTGAATATTGTTAATGTATCAAGAATGAAGATATATAATCGCCCTTTTCGTTTTATGAAGTGTATAAAAAGGGGTGGAATTGATTATTTTCTTGATAAGTAACAGTGCATCTTTAATTTACAGGAATTAGGTCATCAAGTTGATTTAATCCGTGACGTTGCCAAAAAGGTTTTCGCGGAGATGGGTACCTCGTTGAATTATAAGGTGGGAACCATGATAGAGATTCCTAGAGCTGCTTTGATTGCAGATGAGGTATGTCTTTTGAAGTAACTTATTAACGATAGTCGCCAAGAGTAAAACGATGCATGATCTTACTTACCTAGTGAAAGATTTTCAATTACTGACCTCTTCATGATATATTCAATCATGAAATATCTAAGTTCTACTCTAGAAAGGCATACGTTTTGCTACATTGTTTGCTTATGCTCCATATTTTACTGGAACTTAATGATAGATTGCTAAAGAAGCAGAGTTCTTTTCCTTCGGAACCAATGACCTCACACAAATGACATTTGGATATAGTAGAGACGATGTAGGCAAGTTTCTTCCTATATACCTAGCGAAAGGCATCCTCCAACACGATCCATTCGAGGTTAGCTTGCCATATCTCAAACTACTATATATCCATGTGAAATGCAAAAGTTGGGAAACTAGCATGTTGACGCTTGAAGATTTAATATCTATCAGGTTCTTGATCAAAAGGGTGTTGGTCAGCTCATCAAGATGGCTACAGAAAAAGGCCGGGCTGCAAGGCCAAACTTGAAGGTCAGTTATGACTTTGAATAAGAGATTTAACTTATATACACTAAATAACTTTTATACTAGGAGTAACATTTTTCATTTTTTAACTTATATACACTGACCGTGACATATAACAGGTTGGAATTTGTGGAGAACATGGTGGGGAGCCTTCTTCAGTTGCATTTTTTGCTGAGGCTGGATTGGACTATGTTTCTTGCTCTCCATTCAGGTCTTTGAACTTTTAAAAAAGACGTTGTGTTTGACGATTAAATATATTAATCGACGATTGGCTAATGGTTTTTGTATAATTCATGTGCTTAACAGGGTGCCCATTGCAAGGCTAGCTGCAGCACAAGTTGTAGTTTGAAGGCAAAGGTTCAAGGAAGAAGCAAAGATCAAGTTGATTTTTAGTAGATGTAAATAAATAAATACAATCAATACCATAAAAAAGAAGAAGAAAAGTTGTTTAGGAAAAGGGGAACAAGATCTATTACTTTCTTTTTCATAAACATGAAGCAACTGTTTATATGTTAATAACAAAAAAAGAAAAAGATTTGTTCTTCTTTCCACATCCTTATCCATGTTTGTTTTACATTTCGAATATTAAAGGATCACGAAAAGCTATATGAAGTGTCCTTTTTTGGTAGAATAAGAAGCTCAGAAGCTATCTTGTGTTCAAAATACACCCAATAAAATCCAATAAATCAACAGATAACTCAAAAGATGTTACCAACTATACCAAAATTCATACATCCTTCTGAAATATAAGATAATTTAAGTTACTGTCATTTAATATTATCCGGGTGACAATATTTATGTATAACTTATATAAATCCCATAGTATAAGATCTAAAATACATATTATCCCTACTCTTTTCTAATTTACAAAAATTTCTTAAAGAATCATCCATCCGGATACATAAAATTTATCCGGATACATCACCCATGATACATTACAAACCTAGTCAGTTAAGCTTATTATGGAACCTAAACATAAATTTAATTCCAATCCCCAAAATCACGCTAAACATATTGATATCAATCAATTCAAACTGTAACGACTTCAAGGAATTGAAAATTCAAATTTTCATCTCCTTCATCTATCAAAAATCGTAACAAATCCAAAGTATTCGATCAAAGTGGATGAAACCAGATTTTCTTCTCCTCCATCTATCAGAAATCGTAACAGATCCAAAGTATTCAACCAAAGTGGCTGATACAAGATTTTCATCTTCTCCATCTATCAGAAATCGTAACAGATCCAAAGTGTTCCATCTATTAGAAATCCTAACAGATCCAAAATATTCTATCAAAATGGCTGACACAAGATGAATATATCGATTTTGTTAAGACATTCAGGAATTTGAGTAGCGAGGTGAGTTGTGAAGGATACAAAACTGATGGAACTGTTGTTGGACAAACGATTTTATTTGTGAATCTTCAAGTTCATCGAAGATTCTTTCAATTTTGATTCAAAATTGTTGAAAATTTTGAGATTCAAAATTCTTCTCATAGTTCATTGAAGATACTTTCATTTTTTATTCAAAATTATCAAAATTTTGAGAAGATGTATCATGAATATCTTCGTTAGTCTTGTTATTATCATTGTTAGGGGTTTGGAGAAGTTCTAAGTACTGTAATCCTATTTGATACATTAAAGTAACGGTTGTCCATAAGGTTTTGCTTTTAGATCGATACATTACTGTGTGGTAGTGATTAAGTATCAGATACATGTAGTTAATTCAATTTTTTTATTTGTGTTTTCGAGTTGACTATATCAATTGTTATACATTAGTATTTATGAATCTTGTATAAATTGATAAGTATTGTGTTCCTAATAATTAGATACATAAAATAAGTAAATTTTACACGTAAAGTGTTTGCTTAGAGTTTGACACATTACTGTGTGATAATTATTATATATCATATACATGTAGTATTAATTTAAATTATTGTATCATGACCAAATGTCTAGCATGATACATTACTATTTTTGTATCTTGTTGTGTTTGTGATATACTTTTATAAATGATACATTATACATTTAATTTGTTATAAAAGCATCAAAATGTTCAAGAATGAGGGTATGTATTAGATTATATTTATATTGTGTATCTGATATTAAGTATAAGTTAGTTGTCTGATTGTTTGTGATTGATACATAGAAATATAATTATTAAAAAACACCAGAAAATAGAGAAAAATATTAGATTGTATGAAACTTTGGTAAAATTGAAACTAATATTATTATGAGACAACGAGAAGATTAAATAATAATACAAGAATCCTAATCAGTTTCAATGAGGAATTAGTTGTTAGAGTTCATAATCAACTCAAATTATGAAAAATTTACAAATATTATTATCAAATTTTTATTTTTATTTTAACGATGGACAAAAACTTTGTAACTCAAGAAAACATCATTTTATGGTACGACATTACCAAAATCAAACTTGTGAGTTATTACCAAATAATAACTACTACTATAACATTTTTTCTAATTTACGTTGTAGTATCTAAATTTGGAAGTTCACATATTTATTTAATTATAAATTTTGGAGTATTTTTAAAAATAGGTAAAAGATTCATAAATATCCTTTTTTATTTTGTTTGTCTAAAAATATCCTTAATCTACATGAAAAGAGACTGATTTTGAATTTCAAACGTGAATGAGAAAATAACTACTAAGATTGTGTGACTAAAAATAAGGAGAGATTTGTGGAGTGAAATAAGGAAGGGATAACGTTGGTTTTGAGGGTTAGAATTAGTGTATCCAGCGTTTGGGAATAAAATAAGGGATTTTGGAGAATCTTTAAACTAATAGGGAATAATAGAAATTATGGAAACAAAAGGTGTGTATATAGGTCATTTATCCATTATTTATTGGGGTGATAATTATGTCCGAAAGAAGAGAGAACTTACTTTTATTAAATATCACCATAGAACATGTAAATTACCTATCATATCCGATTAAGTCTTTTTAATTCATAAGGAACATGAAGCTAACTTGCGAACTTGAGGGGAGAAGTTCTTATTACCACAAAACACCTACAATATGAAAATTCATCTTTTTTTTATTGCAGCACTCCTGTCAGGGTCAATGAACTTTTAAAGGGATAAGACACAAATACCCCTAGACTATGACCGAAAGCCAAGAGACACATCTTAACTAAACTAAAGTTTTATTACCTAACAATACATGCAAATAAACAGACGAGAGAAGAAACACAACATCAATAACCGTCGCACCATCAATAGAGAAATCACAAATATCCAACACTAGAAGTGAAAAATACAAAAATCCAGCAAGCCATCAAATATGAGAAAGATAACATTATATATTTAAATATGAAAATTATAAAAGCTTATACATTTCCAATATATAGAACAACACAATATTAAAAAAAAATCTATCTCCGTGATTTATCTCCAATAGTCGTCAATTGATCCTTCAATTTCAACACAATTTGATCCAATCTCTTAAGATTCAAAATTTCCCCTGCAAGAGGTCTCATTTCTGATAATATTTTATGCATCGTCTCACACAATTTCCCCACTTCATTGTTAGAAGACCCATTATTTGCTCTTGTATTTTTTGTCATTGTTGCCAAGAAAAGATTAGCTCTGATACCAATGTTAGCTCAATTGCAAGAATCATTGAAGATTCGAGGATTGAGATGAAGTGCTGAAGAACAGCTCAAAACAATTAGAAGTGAAGAGAAGAATTAGAGAAGAAGAGAGATTTAGAGAAGAGAACAATGATCTGTATATTGATGATTTGAAGTGTACATATGAGATGTGTTTATATACAACTGTAGTAGTGACTTATTCAGCCTAATTCACAACTAACTTTTTGACCGACTAACCAACTCTATGAGCAGTAATTCAATGGAACAATAATGAATAATAATTGTATAACTAACTAACTAACTGTCAGTTATAACAGAACCTGTTGACATGGCCAATACTAAGCCTAATTAGCTGATTAATGTAACAGTCAAGATCCAATCTTGCATTGAATTTGATGGAAATTGAGCTTGTTTTGTTCAACCGAAGGCTTCAAAATCCATTTTGATTGCAAAAATTTCGAGTTCCATTGTTGTGAAAATTCAACTGTACTAATATTCTTTAACAGAGTATTATAAGGGGTCTTTTGGTGTGAAGATTACATAAAATAGTATTGGGATTAAATTGTAGATCCACTTAATTTGTTGTTTGGTTGGCATGTTCGATATAATTTATCCCAAGATTAATAATTCGTATTAGGATAAGTTATCTCTCACTGGGTGGTATAGTAATTCTGGGATAACTTATTCCGAGATAAAATAAGTAAATGACAAAAATATCCTTTTGAACATTTTTTATACATCACTTTTCACATTCATGAAGGGTACTTTTGTAAACAAATAAATTGTTCTTAAAATTTATGCAAAACTATTATTTTGAATACAACAAACCAAACACTCAATAAAATATAATCTCAATATAACTAATTTCATCATAACTAATTCCATCATAATTCATCTCATCATAACTGATTCCGTCATAACTTGAATTCAAACCAAACGACTACTTGGTAAAACCTTACTACTTGAAACTTTGGGGACGCTTAATGTAATTTAATAAAAGTTAGCGTCCATAGTCCATACATAATTACATATACTGGGCCAGAAACCTCCGTCGGCCCAATTCACTTGCCGGTCAAACCCCGCCGTCAAAGACTTCTCATTCAGCCGAGCACGGCGGCGACGGGCAGTAACCAGCTCAGTTTGTGGTGTTTTTCCGGCGGGAATATAGCGAAGAGATGGAAAATGAGAAGAAACTAGAGAGTTTCGTGCTGGTACATAACATAGCAAAGAGACACAACGTCGGAACCTTAGCTCGTAGCGCCACCGCGTTCGGCGTCTCGGAGATGATACTTGTCGGCCGTCGAGATTTCAACGCCTTCGGTAGCCACGGCTCCACTTCTCACGTCCGTTTCCGCCACTTCCACTCCCTTGCCGATGCTAAAACCTTCCTCAAGGTATTCAAAATTCCAAAAACGAAATTCTTTTACTTACTTTTGTAAGTGTTGGATTCGTAATATACAGAGAAACTTGAGGCTGATCATTTATGGTTGCTTTTGAGTTTTACTGAACAGGAAAGAGATTGTGATATATGTGGAGTTGAAATTACAGAAAATGCGGTTGCAGTAAATGAGCATCCTTTTAAGAGAAGTACTGCTTTCCTGCTGGGCAATGAGGTTAGAATCATAATATGTTTCGGCTTCTTTTTGTTGTAAATTTTGAAATGATCCATATTAGTTACATACTAACTAATTGGAAATTAGGACTGATCTGTTGTTACAGTTACACTAAGTCGGATTAGAGACATTAATCTCAATTTGCCTTATAAGAAGAAATATTTTGTATTAGAAATGAACCTGAACAGAGTAGAATGGTTAGTGAGGATTCATATAGCCGTCCATCTAGTTTGGGATTGAGGTAGGTTCATTGATGCTAAGTGTATTTTCATCACAATGATGCACTTTCCTCAACCGAAATATCTTATGGTAGAACTGTATTAGCAATTTCTGGAAGTTTTCCTTTGTGTGTTAGCAATTTGTTCTTTATTATGGGTGGGAAATATTACTGATTTCTTGATGGTTTGTGAATGTCATTTGTTTTGAAAAACAAATGTTAGGGTAGGATAACGATTGGCCTATTGACCATAATATGAATAAATTGGTGTTGTAGGGTACTGGACTTTCTGCAAAAGAGTGTGAGATATGTGATTTCTTTGTATATATTCCACAATATGGGTGTGGTACTGCTTCATTGAATGTGACTGTTGCTGCTTCCATTGTTCTGCATCAATTTGGAGGTAATTTTTATTGGTAATCACTACTGCTTTTATCTTATTCGTTCTATTCTGTTTTTGGTGACTTTTTCCATGCGACTTACTGGACAGAAACATTTTGTGTCTTATACCTGATAATGTTAGCTTTATTGCTCTATCATTCTAAAAGTTGGACCAGATCTTTTTATGTGACTTCTTCCTGCATCTAGTGTTTACCTTGGTTAGTACTACTTGTGAAATAAGAAAAAGCTAAATCAGGTTCTTCAGTTTCTAGTTCTCTCTTTTTTTTTGGATCACGTGGTGCTCGGGCCAGCTTGCTGTTCTCATTCTATTCCTTAAATATAAATATATGGTAAACCCCACCACGAAACTCTTCTATCTAGGAGCCAACAGTGTCATTTTCAGTTTGCTCTCCGCCTCTCAGTTGGTGACTCGAACCCCCTACCTCATGGTTGGAAGTGGAGACTGGAGAGTCCTTACCTCTAGACTATCCCTTCCTTGTTGTGTAGTTATGCCCAGCGTCCTTGTTCTGTTGTACATTGAATTTCCTTCAAACGACAAGATATTGCTCTTACCTTCTCCATTCATACCGAAATTATCAAGATTTCTAGCCTTTGTTTTCATGTGGTGGAAGTGTTGCTGCTATGACATTTACATTTTTTTAGAGTGTTTTGCTGTTTGCTTTTCCTTAGTATTAAAATAAATTGGTATGGCATTTGTAGAACCAAAAATTGAAAATACCGAACCAAAATCTTTCGAAAATGTACCGGAACCGAACGGTGAACTCCACTAGGTCATATGTGTAATTACTGATCGGGAGAAGATCAAGAAAGTTTCAATATGATTAGTTGGTTTTCCAGCACCATAGTGCTGCAGACAAACTGTTTTTGCTTCAAATAATCTCGAGGATTTCATGGCCAAAGGAAGGTAGAGGACTAGAGGCTGCTAGCGTGCTAAGCACTTTTTCTTGTACTTTAATTAGGAAAAGTTTTCTTTTGGTATGATACATGAAAATATGGAATAGCTAGCTGATTGCTGGATCAACGAGAGGCTGTATCTCCTAAATTTCTTACTTGAATAGCTCAGTAATTTGAGAGGATAACCTTTTTAAAAATATACCTCGCTTTTTCAGTGCTAAAACTAATAGCTTCTTTGCTCTAGTCTCTTTTATCGAATAAAACATAGTTTAAGAAGACTGTGGCTCTTGTATGCTGAAGCACTCGTACTTTGATACTTGAATTGTTGTGCAGCTATGACAAATGGAGGGCCTTTTTAACGCTAAAATGCCAAGAAATGGAGAAACAAATCTTCTTTTCTAAGCAGTACAATTAAGTATAATATTTTTCTCTGATACAACACTGGAACTTAACTGTAAGCTTTAAACCCTCAATCGAGTGTCAATCAACTCTGCCATTCTTTATTTTCTGTGATGTCCTGCTGGTGATCATTTGCTGTTAGATCAGTGCAATCTTGCCAATCCAATGGCTACTGAAATGACTGTACCATGTGTAGCTGCAATGAAATTGAAGTCACTGACTGCTGCTGTTGAGAGCTAAATTTAACACCATTTTAATGGCTCTGGTTTTAATATTATCATTTGGCATATCTAGTCTAGTTCTCTATTTGTTGTATGCCACTTGTATATGTGATTTTTTCCCAACATTTGAATACACTTATTACCTTATATGATCATGTAGTTTTAGCTATATTGTGGACTGAAATTTATAATGTAAATCTTCTCAGTTTGGGCTGGATTCTCTGAGAGAACACGTGAAGGGAACAAGTTCATTGTGGCTGAAAGACCTTTTAAACAGGCAAAGAAAAATTACTGCATGGAAACATCTGAATCTGTTGCTGAGGAGCGAAGACTGAAGAAGGAAAATCTTTCAAATGGGTTCTTTGAAGATACTGGAAAGGAGGAATCACCTTCAAATCTTTTAGATACCTTGTTTGATGACTAGTGCCAGGAAGAAGAGAAAACTACCGACATTATGCTTCCTTCAGCCTCATCCTCAAAGTTGTGCTGATTTACTTAAATAGAAACAAAGCAAATCAAAGGGGGATTTAAGTTATTGATGGAATGAACTGTGGAAGAGTTGGAATTAGGAATCCTAAGCAGTCACGCTAACCAACCACCACCATGGAGTAGCATTTTCACAGGAACTTTGTATTTGCAAGTTCATCAAGGGATTTCATGTTTAGCATGTTCAGTCTTCTGTTTGAGATATTAAACTGCTAGTACTACATAAAACTAGATCAGACATGGGCATGTGCCATTGTTTGTCAAGGATCAATCATGTTCTTTGTACACTTGAGCTGGGTCTTAAGATGCCCATTTCTTAAATATAATATAATTTCAGACTAGCCAAATGATTGCAGTTTGTGCTTTTGTATAATGTTACTCAGCAAATGATTGAAGTTGTACATAAGGTCTATCCTATCTTCTCTTTTTTTCCCCAATCAGTGTTCTACTTACAAATATTGCCAAAAGTGTTAGGTAACGCCTGGAAATTGAGGCTTGATTGGCTCACCTCCACATTTCCACCCCCTATTTCACTAGTGTAGTAGGCCAGAATGTAGAACTTTTGATAGTATCAAAGCACTGAAAGGCCTAACATAAATGATCTCATGAGTTGCATTTGCATCTGCCAGAAGAGAATTGATCATTCTGATTCCATAAGTGGGGTCTGTGGACGGTACGATGTATGCAGACCTTATCTTTACTTTTGGGGTAGAGAGACTGTTTCCCAATTGATTATTCTGTTCTGTAAAAACTGAAAATGACTTGTAAAAGTTATTTCAAAAAGCCTATTAATATCATAAGCCTATTCCACCTTTATCTTCCAAATAATGGACTAGCTGGTGCGTGTGTCATGTGGCACCTTAACTCTATATCTTATTTTAAAAAAAGATACTAAACTTTATTTCACAAGACTAACAAACTGCTCCATTGTTGGATAATTTCTTGGTTTAAGACCTCTTTCCATTGACTAATGTGGGAAAAGCTGAAGTAAATGAAGGTCATATATCTATTATAATATATCAATCAAGAATAGAAAAAACTGAGGATTTGTTTATCTTTACAGTTGTTTAAGTTTCTAAAAGAAAGAAAGTCTTTGTTCACAGGTATGAGTTAGGTATTGTTTGTTGTCACAAGACAAGAAGCTCAACCATTATATGCCACCAATGTCAAATATTCAAACCCCACCTCATTTCTTGGAGCAGTTGGGATGTATTTTTGTCTCTTTATCTACTTTTAACTTGCCCTACTCAGACTTTCACCAGTAAGACACAATATCCTTTTCAATGACAAGTAGTATAAATGTGGTATCAATTCTAGTATCACTTTCATACCTTCAATCAAGGCTTAGTTTAAGAAATTTGACTACCCTCAAATTCATTAAAATCCATCTAGTTTAGCTTAAACTTAATTGCAGAGAACTTCCATGCAGTCAACAGAGGTTCCCGTGCAGCTTTCATGCAGAAAACAGTTTTCCTGCATGTTTCATGTCTTCAGACGGAGAATTCACCGGCTTTGCTCGAGGATGCGATGGCTGATGTGGCGTCGTCCGAGGACTAAGGTGGTGATCAAGAGGTTTGGGAAGCTGAGTTCAAGAGGAAGTCATGGTCAGCTTAAAGAAAAACTAAGTTTCAAATCATCATCAACTCATCCAAATGGACAGAGTAGGACTATTCGACTAGCTACTTTTAATGCTGCATTGTTTTCCCTTGCACCTGCTGTGCCTAAGGCTGAAAAATCATCCATCTTTTCTCATGACGATGACAATGATGATGGTTTCAAATTTCAAAACCAGGTAAAGTCCGAGAATAATCGTCCTAAGAGCATATTGAAGCATTCCCCTCTTCATCCCATATTAACAAATGGAGCAAAACCAAAGCAAAAAGTTTCAATCAACCTTCCTGAGAATGAGATTTCATTAGCACAGAACAGGGTACTAGGAATCTTGGAAGATGATTCCACCAAGATTTTAAGTTTAAACAACAACAGCCTCGGCCCTGTGAGGTCTCCGATATGCTTCCCCGCGATGGCTAATTGGATGATTAACGATTACGGAGGCTGCTGCTTGAGTGGAACAAGGACCATTCTTGATGTGCTGAAAGAAGTGGATGCTGATATATTGGCTTTACAAGATGTGAAGGCAGAGGAAGAGAAAGATATGAGCCCTTTATCTGATTTAGCTCGTGCTCTTGGAATGAACTATGTGTTTGCTGAAAGCTGGGCTCCTGAATATGGTAATGCTATTTTATCCAAATGGCCTATTAAGAAATGGAGAATCCAGAAAATCTATGATGATAAAGATTTCAGGTACCTCCTTCCGTTAACACTTATGTTGACTATATCTATGTTCATAGAATCATATGCGCTATGTTATCTAAACGTTTAAACTATTAGAAATAGAAACACTTCTATTTATTTAGTCTTTAGGGGTTTGGTAAAGCTTTTAACTTGAAACTTGCTCCTTGTATAACTGGTGTTTTGGTTTGATTCAGGAATGTGCTTAAGGCTACGGTTGATGTACCCCGGATGGGAGAGTTGAACTTCTGTTGTACTCAACTTGATCATTTAGATGAGAATTGGAGAATGAAGCAAATAAATGCAATAATACAATCAAATGACAGTCCTCATATTTTAGCAGGAGGGATAAATTCTCTTGAAGCCTCAGATTACTCATTAGAGAGATGGAATGATATCGTAAAGGTAAGAAGAAAACCGAGTCTTATAAGTACAACTTTTTCTTGGATTACCAGTATCCTTTTTTTTTATCAATTTCTTGATCACACAATGTCATGATGGCAGTACTATGAGGAGATAGGAAAACCAACTCCAAGAGTTGAAGTAATGAATTTCTTGAAACAGAAAGAGTACAATGATGCAAAAGAGTTTGCAGGGGAATGTGAGTCAGTTGTTATCATTGCTAAAGGCCAAAGTATGAATCTTTATCTCAAAAATTTCCTATGAAATCTCTCCCAATCTTACTTGTAACCATTATATGATTTGCTATCATGTTCTTTCTCATTTTGACACAGATGTGCAAGGAACATGTAAATATGGAACTCGAGTTGATTATATTTTGGGATCGCAAGGCCTTCCTTATGCATTTGTACCTGGATCATACTCGGTTTTTTCATCAAAAGGCACGTCCGATCACCATATAGTTAAGGTGGACATCATGAAAGCAGCAAGCAGAGGTAGGAAGAATAGTAGGAAACAGAAGAAAGTGAAACAGAAAGTTGAGAGGATGACAAGTTCTTGTTCTTCAAGAGGGATTTGACAAGTGAGCAATTAGCAACTATTTGTGACTAATCATAACACTTTTATTACGTGTAGAGTTTAAAATAGTGAGAAAAAGTCATGATGCATATATATATGTTGTTGGAACTAGTTACCATTTTTATTGAATCATCAAAATTCTCCTCTTAATAAGTTAGAATATCTAATTGGCTTTAAAAGACAAGTTATTTGGTACTCAACTATAGTCTGCAATTGAACGAATATTAGCCCAACATATGGTGATTAGAACTGACAATTTTGAGCCCATATTTATAATATCAATCAATTTCATAAAGCATACTAATATAGATGCTAATCACTTGATAGTTTCAATAATTACATATCTTATCGAGTTGCCTCTAGATATAGTTTCAATAATTACATATCAGGATTCAGAAGCTAATTAGATCAATATCTGATATGATGTTAAACATCATCTTCCAATTCTTTGCTTTACTCTTTAAAATTTCTGGGGCATGAGAAAGAAATGTCCACATCATCATTATTTTACACGTAATAAAACAATTAATTTTGAATCCTTTAGAAACTCTAATTTAAGATGATACAATTTGAAGAATGATTACGTTCAAATATTAGTCTAAAATTTAATTATTTTTCCTTCGGTGTCTATTATCCACATTGGAGTCCTATTAAATTTGAATTCATGCCGGAAAGTCTCATATTGGGGATAAAACACTCTCTAGCAATCCCAACTCCGTGCTCAAGGAAACTCGAACATGAGACCTCTTAGATAAGAATGAAGATATACTTATCAATCCACTACCGCCCTTGTTGGTAAATATTAGTCTATAATTAATCGTTGGTGCAACTACCGGAAAAAAACTTGTTGGTATACGTACAAGTAATGTGGTGTGGTTCCTAAAATTTAAAATTGTGTGACGCTTGCACTTAATTAGATCATGCTGATGCTACAAAATGTTTACTAAAGTCAGAAAATTGTTACACAGATATTTCAACAACTAGAAAGTAGTTCTCAAGGTTTACGCTCCCTATTATTTCATAATATATCATATTATATCGCACTGTATCATTTTAATAGATACAACATTTAGATAGATTGTATATTTTTCTGTCGTTACATGACGTTAGACATCATCAATTTGAAGAATAAACCTATAAGAAAAATAGGATATGGGGTAGAACTATCGGGGGTGGCTCTAATAAATTGGTGGCCTAAAGTCAAATCCGAATGGAGGCCTTAAATTCAAATAAATATTTTTTATTAATTTTATTATAGCCAATTATTTAATTTTTCTTGAGACATAGTATTCATAATTTGTCGAACTTCTATTACTTCTTTGCTCTTTTATGATTTTTTTTTTATTTTCTGCAAGTAATACTCGATATTTTTTCAAAAAAAATACTTATGACCTATTATTATTATTTTAAATGAAGCCCCTCAAATTTTGGGGCTAATATGAATAAAATAAGCTGAGAAGAAAAAAATATGATAACAACATGATCATATCAAATTAATCATTACGAATGAAATTTTCCGTTATTAGCTAATGATAGATTTAATTAGGAATCTGAGTATATATGTCATCGATGATATTATGATTATATATGTCACTTTAATTACGGGGAAGCAAAGCAATAGCTTACTCTTGCTTCCAGGTATCTCTATTCCCATTTCAATAACATATACTACCTTCTAAAGAAATTTAATACTATACTTTCTCGTTCATTTTTACTTGTGATATTTTATTGTTCGAGAATTAAACCGTATAGATTTTGATCAATATTTTAAGATATAAATGTATTTTTTTCATCATATTAATATGAGAAGATTTGCAATTTTAGTTTAAAATTTGAATAATAAATTAAGGGAAAAAGGACGAATTTACCCCCGAACTTTGATAAATGGTACGTCTATGCCCTCCGTTATACTTTACGTCCACATAAGCCCCTGCCGTCCAATTATTGGTACACACATGCCCCTCTCACTAACGGACCCCTCATTCTGTACACGTGTCTTAATCCTAATCAACTACCCGTTTGACCATTCTTTTAACCCATAAACCCACAACCCGCCCCATAAACCCAATAACCCGTCCAATGACCCGTTTAACCCACCCAATACTCCATTACCAACACAAATATTAACCAGTTTTCTGCACTGGACTCCTTCATTTCATAGAGGTATATTTTCCCCCAACTTCAATATACAGTGGTGGAGGAATAAACGCCGACAAACTGCATCAAATAATTTTTTTTAGAAAAACGTGGATCTGAAAAAATAAAAACAACTTCAAATCATGTCAAAAATTCATAAATTTTAGCTTATTAGATTTCCAGCTCAACAAAACTTACTGGAATGTCGAGAAAATCAGATGATTTCTTCAATTTTTTCACAGATCTATGCATAATTTAATACAACAAAAATTCGAGCTTCAAAAAAATGATGGAATCGTCCGACGAACCTCTCCCCCCTTGCCTGTCGTAAACGTACGATCTGAAACCACCTTCGAGTCAAGACTGATCAAGTTCCTCCGGAGTGCGCTCGCGAGGACCGGTGGGCCCACCGGGAGCATCAAAATTTCCTCCGGTGTCAGGCCTTTGGTTGCCGCAGTGGTGGCAGTTTGAGACTGCTTAGCAGCGCTATAAGTGCTGAACTCCTGAAGGGATAGGGTTTGTGGCTTCTTCTTCTTCGTTTTGGCGGTGGCAGCAGCGACCAAAGATGGAAAATCGACAAGGCCACCGGCACCGCCGTCATTGGAGTGATTTTCAACCTTCACTTACTCTTCCTTTGGAATGTTTAATTAACTTAGATATTTTAGAGGGAATCGGGTGGATTATTGGGTTTATGGGGTGGGTTGTGGGTTTATGGGTTAAAAGAATGGTCAAACGGGTAGTTGATTAGGATTAAGAAACGTGTACAGAACGAGGGGTCCATTAGTGAGAGGGGCATGTGTGTACCGATAATTGGACGGCAGGGGTTTATGTGGACGCAAAGTATAACGGAGGGCATAGACGTACCATTTATCAAAGTTCGGGGGTAAATTCATCCTTTTTCCCATAAATTAATTAAATTCAGTTTAGATTCAAAGATTAGTCAAATTAACTCTCGTAAAATGAAATATGATAAATAAAAGTGAACGAGGAAAATACTAATTAAGAAAGCATAAGCTAAGTATTGGGAAGCTGCTGAATTAGATGTTCTGATTTATTTTGGTTTTCATGCTTCCTTCATAAATTTTACTAATAGAATTTGATTTATACTTGAGCAATGCTAAAATTCATTATTCATACGTGACAAATTATGGAAATATGCCTATACATGTTTTATACGAATACGTAATATTAAAATCTAAGTTTATATCAACATTACTATAAGAACATGAGATTGAAAAGTTATATGAAAGAAGGAATTATGATCATGTTGAAATTTACGAACTTCTTTATTGAGTTGTACCTTGTACTCAATCTTATATATATGTGCATAAGCTTATCGTTAATTATTACTTGATCTCAATACTAAATATAGTTATTTCGATGGTACTTTGTTAGTTAGTTAGAGAGGTAGTTAGTTCGTTAAAGTGAGTTTAAGCTTTAAGTTACTTCCTCCGTTTCATATTAGTTGATCATAATACTAAATATAGTTATTTCAATTTACTTGTCCAATTTATAAAATAAAAAATATTATTATAGTTTTTCTTTTTTTATCTTTGATATTAAATAACTACATAAAAGTAGTCAAATTTAGAGTTTCAAAACATCATTAATAAAATTAATTTAGTAAAACACACTTCAAATGTGATGTATGATGTTTTGCTAGAATATAGCACGATTGAACATTAAAAAAAACAACTCAAAATACTTCCAAGATAACAAGCTCATTGTATAACCAACAAAGTAATAAATTTGAAACCCCAAATCTTATAATATTCATTTCATGTGATTTACATCATATACTGATATACACACCTTAGTATAAAATAAAATAAATCAATCAAAAAAAAAAAAACCTTTCTCAAAACAGAAAACTCAATCAAATCATTAGTATAAAATATTTTAAACTCAAGATAACTCCATTTTAGTTATCTTGCCTATTAGTTGGAAGGGTACCCTATACCATGACGTTTATTAGGAAACACCATAAACACAACACTAGAAATTGCACCAACAACCGGTGGCAACACCATAATCAACATCTTTTCCGTCGATTCGAACGCCGGAAAGAAACAATCCACCGTATTCCTGTCCAAAATAGTCACAACACCAAAAACAACTATAGTAAAAAATGCATGCACAAAGTCACCTACACCAATTTTGTATGAACTTGTGTCCATAGATTTAGATGTTGGCCAAAGCCCCTTCATTGTGGCTATGCCATAATGGGTCGTGCCCTCGTTATCGGTGTAGCTATCGGTGAAACAAGAAAATCCACAAGATAAACCACAAAGGGCAATGAGGATTCCTGATAGGTACTTGTTGATGATAGTGCAATGACCATTGTTTGTGAGAATAGGGTTTAGGAATTGGTATATGAAGACTGTTCCTGTTGGGAGGAGTCTTATGAGATTGCCTAGGCCATTTAAGGTCTTGTCCTTCAAGGTATAGTTAGGTTTTGCCATTTTCTAAGAGAGCGAGCGAGTTACAAGCACCTACTCCTGTCAAAATGAAAAGCAGCAAGCGGAACTTGAACTTGGAAAAGCTGAGTTGTTTATTGTTTTGTAATTGTGAGGATTATGTTTTTGGGAAGTGCATGGTTTTTGTAGAATTTATAGATGGTGAGAGTGAGTTGTTGCTTCTAAGTAACATATATTATAATAGTTTGAGCTTTGAATATAAGTAGTAGAATTTGTTTATTTTGCTTTTACTCTTTGGGAGATGGACAAAGCTTCAAGTAATGCAAATGATAGTGGAGTTATGAATATCCTTAGATAATTTTATGAGTTTTAAATTTTATTATCCCACAAGTAAAAAAAACTACAAGTAAGAGTTCATTAAATTGGGATTAATAATTTGAAAAAATAATAATTAATTAACGTCTTTCTATGAAGATTTAGAAAGGAGTTTTGTTCGCTAAAATGGCAATCAAGGAATGTCGTACCTCGTGAAAATTTAGAAAAGAAAAAAATATAAAAGTTTGTGCCATAAATGAAAATTAGGGGATATCGTACTCTATGAAGATTTAGAAAGAAGAAAAATAGGAAATTGTGTTCCCTACAATGAGGGAAATGTCGTACCTTATGAAAATTTAGAAAGGATAAATATAAGATATTTCACGCCCTAAATAGAAATTAACTAAGGAATCTCATATCCTGTAAACATTTAGAAATGAGAAAAATAGGGAGTTTTGTTCCTTAGAAATAGCAATTAGGTGATGTTATATCCTATGAAGATTTTAAAAGGAGAAAAATAAAGAATTTTATACCCTAAATAGATTTAGGAGATATCGTATCCTATGAAGATTTAAAACGAAGAAAAATAAAAATAAAAAGTTCTGAATCTAAGGGATGTTACGCCCTATGAAGATTTATAAAGGAGACAAATAATGGGATTTTAATCCCTAAATAGCAATTAGAAGTTATGGTGCCCTGTTAATTAAGAATGGAAATGACCCATCAAAAGGGTTCCAACGATATATGCCCATATTACTAAGGTTTTAAAATCCCTAAAAGATCTCTTCAAAATAGAAAAGGGGAAAATGGAATTTTATTTGAAAAACATAATTCTCATGTGACAAGGAGTTTGTGGGTGAAAACTCAACCAAAATCGAGTAAGAATTGAGTCTCAAATTTCAAGTTGGAGGAAAAATACCCTCTTTTGAAATCTTTGATTTTGAAGAATTTAGAAAATAAAATTGGCAGGAAATGATTTAAAATTGAGTTAGGAACTTACCCACATAAATTCCCTCAAGAAATATCTCCCAAAATCTCTCTCCCGAGCTTTCAAGTGTTGAAAATAGGAAGAATTCTCGTGATAAACATAGTTGCCAACGGAACAATGGGTTTTTCGAAAACTTGATTTGACCCTTTCATTCGGAAATCTTTACACATAATTCAATAGTCCAAATCGATCATAAAACATGTTTCAGAGCCAATGAAATCATTGAATTTCTAAAAGAAGATATTTTACTACTCAAAAAAGACTTCTTTTAGGAATTTACTGCTCATTCTACACAATATAATCTGACGACCTGAACTAATACACCATACTAGCCTAGACTCAACGTTCCCTAACCAATGAAATTGACAGAATAACCATTCGAACTAATACACGTCATGTACGTTTTCACATCTATAATTTGAGATGACTATGAAATATGTGACAGCTCCACCAAATTCACACTCGTCTTCAGAAAGAGATGATCAAATTATAGTTGGGCTTGAATTCTACCCAATTTCATATCAGTACAAATTGGTCATTTTTCAACGTCGTTAATATGGACTTTATGTATCTGAATCAGAAAAGATTAAAGGTTCATGTTCAACTATTAATGAAAATGACCAATCGATCATGGAGGTGTTCAAACTCGAATAATTATTCCCTTCAATTATGTGCTAATTAAATTGACAACATGTGTAAATGAAGTGTTATATTGGAGTACACAAAGTGTTCATTAAAATCCATATCATTATGATACAACGATACTTGTTGCTTAAATCCGCGCGACCCATTTTATTTAAATTCTTTCTCATTTTATTTTGAATTTTTTGCCGTTGGAAACTGTTCTAGAAGGTTGCAACTTTCAGGAACAACCATGACCGTTTGAAAGGTTGCAAACTTTCATGAATGGTTGTGTGGATTCTGAAAGGTTGCAACCTTTCGGAACCAATTCCTCTTGGCTATAAATACCCGTAATTCTTCAGACTTTTTACTTACAAAAATTTCTGATTTCTTCTTCTTCTTCTGCACAAATTTTCTTCGTGTACTTTACTGCCGTTGAGTGGATTCTGAAAGGCTGCAACTTTTCGGAACCAATTCCTCTTGGCTATAAATACCCGTAATTCTTCAGACTTTTTACTTACAAAAATTTCTGATTTCTTCTTCTTCTGCACAAATTTTCTTATTCTAATTCCTTATTACAGTTCCTTTTTGTTGCATGTGAACCCCTTCTTTAGTCTAGTGGACTCGTTTTTTTCTTTTTTGATTGGGCCATAGAGGCCATAAGTCTTTCTCTTCGAGTCTACTGCATCAATTGGCAGCAAATATGCAAATTTTGAGTGGGAGGCAGGTTTAGAGGGTCAAAGGCAGACTTACAACTCTAAACAGTCCAAAAATGGATTGTATACATTAAGTATACATCATAAATAGGTATTGGAGGTGAAAACAGTCTAATATACAGCCCATATACACTTACTATACATGATATACAGATTGAAACGCATCAAATACCAGACTGAAAACAAAATTACAGGTTGTCGAAGCTGAAGTGGAATGTATACACTTAATATACAGTCTGATATACAGGAAATTGGTCAATATAGAATCCATATTCCATGGTATACGGTCAGTGTATACACAACTTTTCAGGGGCGAAAATTAGCCAAAGCCCAAATACAATCGCAACAGGTCCAGGAAGAATTCAATGGGCTGAAATCCATTTAAGATCGGGAAAATTACGCGGTTAAGCAAACTTATACTACTTAATTACTCATCATAGCTATAGTTTGTTATAATTACCACTCGCGACTAACATTAACCATTAATTAGATGGCTGACTTCGAGTTGTATAATTAGCCACATTTGTATAATTCGTCACATTTCTATAATTCGCAACTAACAATTCTTCTTTTGATTTGTATTGGTATACGGTGATTTATATTTGTATATGACGATGATTTCCTTTGGTTTTTCAATTTTGTCACCATATACATTCAATCTTTTTTAGTATAACTTTTTAAAGTTTGTATAAACGTGTAGTTTTCAAATTTTGTATAATATAATTTATCTAATTAATTTGTATAATATATTTTGTATAACTGTTTAAAGTTCATATGTTTATGTTTGTATCAATTTGTTATTTCAAGTTTTATCATATTTGTATAATTCCAGAATTTATATTACTCAATTATACAAAATCACACGAATTATACAAACGTAGCCGCGAATTATACAAATGAGATGCGAATTATACAAATTATTGCCCTCTCTTGCTCGCCTCTCTCCTCCCTCTCCCAATCTCGCTCGCCTCTCTCCTCCCTCTCCCAATCTCGCTTGCCATAAATACAAATGCATATGTATAATATACAATTATCTAACCAATATACATATACAATTCACCTCTCTCCCACTCTCTGCTGTCTCTCGCTCGCCTCTCTCTTCCCTCTCCCAATCTCGCTGGCCATATATACAAATACATATGTTTAATATATAATTATCTAACCGATATACATATATAATTCACCTCTCTCCCACTCTATGCCCTCTCTCGCTCGCCTCTCTCCCAATCTCGCTTGCCTCTCTCCTCCCTATAACATGTAGCTATGAATTGTAATTATCAAACTATAACTATGGAGAGTAATTAGACTATTTCTGAGTGGCTATGTTAATTAAAGTATTTAAGTTTTATTTATTTATTTAATTGCTTGTTGATAAAAGTTATTTTCTTGAAAAATTATCTGTAGTTCATTGCCTTTTCAAGTAATATTAAAAAATGGGTTTCTCTCTACTTAATTAATTTTTCAAAGTTTGTGAATAACGTCGATTTTCAAGTCGTAGGACAATCGTGTGTTAGTGGATACTTTAAATGCCTAAACCCTTCTTGAAGTGTGAATTTGAACCATGAACACCCTTTGATATTTCAAACGATTTCTTCTGTTTGAGTCTTTTGAAATTTTAAGTTTTTTCTCAAAAATTAAGTAGCGACTCTTTAAAGAATTGATTTTTCTTATAAAGGTTAGATTAATTTTTTTGAAAACTAAGTCCCTTATTTCTTTTCTTTTAACATAAAATAGAAATGACGACTTTGTTGGGGTTTTGATTAGGTTCTAACCATTTTGAGTTGATTGCTTATTTGACTAACTATTTGTAATTATTTCATTGATTGTGCTTTATGTGTTTAATTTTAAATATAGAACTATCATTGTGTGCATATCATTTATTCAGTCAATCGACATTTTTTAATTTGAAAAGCCTAAAGAACGATTATGCAGACCGCATTCGTTCATTATCCAAATTGTTTCTTGGTGTACCACGACGAATGTAGTTGGCCACTGAATGGTTAATGGTCGCTAACTACCCCAGCCCAAGTTGTCCACTTCAAATAAACCGACTCTGAGTCAACTTGCATACAACGAAACTCAATCCCTGAAATTAGTGCATTTGCCTAAGATGACCCCCAACACTCAAGACGCGTTGGACCCATTAGAAAGACCACCTTGAATCCAACCCCGATTCAAATGGACATTCATGCTTATGTGTTTGAAGGATGTATGCGTCTTTTGATAATTTATAATGCCTATGGGTTAGGGGGTTTCTAATCCTTTGTGTGTTTTTTAGATGGCTAGAAGATTTCTGAGTTTCAACATGGTCACCAAGACTCCGAACCTCCTTCATTTTTAGTGGAACCACCTCAATGGGTACCAAAAGAGAGAAATTTCAATCCACATGGTCAACCCTCCTTCAATAATGAATCTTCAAGTTTGGCCCAAGTTTATTGAAGTCATTACTCGATTTTGGATAGTGAAAGAATGATCTATCGATTTGGGGATGTTGAGATAATGCCAATCCTTGAGGAGATTCAAGATGGTCTGAAAAACATTGAAATGTGCAATAACAGAAAGATATATTCGGATCATCACATTCTATTGCCAAACAAGCCAACTAACCAAGAAATGAAGGATATGTTGTTATTGATGAATGCAGATTGGTTAAATACCCCAAACATTCCATTTTAAAAAAAATTGAATGTTGGGGACATAAAAATTATTTTAGGGAGTTTCCAAATGAGTTTGTCGATCATTCTACTTGGAGTCAAACTCAAGACTTCACATTTTCTATATGCCTTTTGGGAACCATGGTATTTCCTCAACATAAGGAAAATGAAATTGATTCTCGACTCGTCATGGTTGCACATCCTATCTTCCATGGTATTGGTAAGATAGAAAAGAAAAAAAGTATTTCAATTTGGCCCCGGTCATTCTAGCTGATATTTATCGATCCTTGAGTCAATACAAAGACGGGCATCCATTTTTTCAAGGATGTAACATTTTGGTTCAATGGTGGATGTTCAAACATCTGGTTAAAAGAGAAGAACCTCAAAAACAAGAGTTGTCCAAACAAGAAGGATTGAATGACCTTGACCACCACAAATTCAGTCCAAGTGTCCAAAACCTCAATGTCGAAAAAATAGCAATTCGAGGGTCTTATTGTCCTTTCCTGATTCTTGCGGATATTGGAGGGATATTGTCATACAACCCTAGTAGAGTAATGCGGTAGTTCAGCCTTGAGAAAATCATACTTCTGAAATAGGACACTAGCCGATATGTCATTAATTACGACAGTTATGATAAGATACCTCGTGCTAAAAAAAATCTAAAGGTATATCTATTTACAATTATGCATAGCTAAATCTATTAATTCATTAATATCATAGCATGATTAAATAAGTTTATATTAGTTACTATCTACTAGAATTATTTTGAACATGTCTTCTAGTTTGTTAACATGAGGAAAAAAGGGAAACCTTCTAGACTATGCCATCCTACCGTCGAAACCATAGGCAAGGAAGCCGTGAGGGTAGTAGACAAAGTTGAGGCACTGTTAGGAAGAAATTACCTTTGAAAGTACGATGTTAATAGTGACAGGAAACAATGTTTAAAGATAATCTAGTTTATAGTAATCTAATATAATGTTATTATTATGCTATGGTACGAAGGAATTACTTGAATTAAAAAAGCATGAATATGTTAGATGCAATGATATTAGATTATAAGA
>JAJOOS010003329.1:0-82163 GCA_029582725.1 Solanum chiquidenum | reverse complement strand
AATATACCAACAATTCAACATGAATAAGTATAGATAATCATAGGAAACATCAATACAATCTAATCTAAACATAATTTCACCAATAGAAATCATATTCACAAAGACCCACATCATAGGCCAATTTTAGAGAATTTGGGGATCATGGGTTCCTCAAGAATTCCTTTAAAAATTATCTTAGAAACCTTAATTCCACATCAATTCATCAATAGAATGATTTATAAAATCATTTGTCAAAGGACCCATATCTAGAATGAAAATTGGGAATTTTGGTCTTTGATTCACTTTTAAAAATCATTGATAGAACTCCTTGAATGAGAGGTTATTCAAGAATCAAGAGTTACCATACCTTAATTATTGAAGATCCATGAAATTGAAGAAGAAATCAGTTGAAAACCCATCTTCTAGCTTGAGCTTCATCAAGGTCTTCAATGGAGTTTTGAGAGAATCTATTTTTTTGAGAGGGAAGGGTCAATTTGAAGAATAGGGTCTAATTCTAGGTTTTGGGGTTTTAACCAAATTAAAATACCCTAAAATAGGTATAATAACCATTTATAATAATTCCCCAAACTACCCAAACTACCCTTTACTTAGTTGGACCTTTTAAACAAGTCAAACTTGAGTTTATTTTCGCAGATTTCGTCGGGGATCAAGTTCGCGACGCGGAGGTGTTCCTGCAAGGTTTCATAAATTAAATTCCGAGACAGTAGAGTCTGCGGTGTCTCCGCGACATGGAGCCACTTTTTGGCCTTTGGTGGAGCAGGTCCGCGACGCGGAGCCACTCCTTCCATGAACAACTTGCAAGCTGCCTTGGCAGCTTGTTTGGCCAAGGGTTGGGGTCCTCCCCGGGGACACTTAGGGTGGTCCTGGGGAGTCGTATTCGAATTTTTTTACCCTAAATTTTTTTATTAAGACACTAGTATAACCTCCACTGATTTTAGACTCCAAACAACACATAAAAAAATGCACAATATACTAGAATACACCAACACGTAAAAGACTAGTTTCCGAACGTCTTGGTCGTCCCTTGACGTTTGATTTCCAAACTCTTTAAAACTGACTAAAAAGGCTATTCTTCATTATTTTAACAAGTTATTAATGAATAAAACCCATGTTAGGCTCTAGTTTATCCTACTTCATTTTGAGGGGTGTTACACATTCAATCAACATTCTCATTAGAATATAAGTCAACATTCTTCATTAACTTTTTTAAGAGCACATTCATTCATTAGTCATTAAGACATTATACAACTCACCATATCCCTCTCAAAGCCTTCTCGTGCAATGCATGAATTGCATCCCATAGAACCCCTCAAGTTAATATAGCGCACATCTCACATGATGGGAATAAGCGTTTAACCGACATAGACCATGTGAGCTTGACATGAAATCCAGTGTCTTGCCTCACATCGTAAAGAGGTGGTCTTAATTGCCTAAGGTAGGACGGTACATGTTAGCTTAGGTGGATCCACTAGCTAAAATCCTATGCGGGTACATAATTATGGAATAAAGAAGATGATCATTCAAACCCAGACTAAACATTGGGAGAGTTTCCATCATACCAAATCCACTCGGTGATTAGTCTCTATTCCCATAAAGCATTTCATTACTTTTACATTATTACACATGATAGGGTGTTATTGGTCTACCGACCCAAGGTAGATTGATTCACACATGAAAGGGCACCATAAACCTACCGATTTAAGGTACATTAGTTAACATATGAAAGAGCTCCATAAGCCTACCAATTCAAGGTTCATTATTTGGAAAGCTCATTGAATCCTCATGAAAGGGTGCCATAGCCTACCGATTCAAGGTTCATCATTCCACAGAAGAAAGGGCACCTACATTAGGTCTACCGATTAAAGGGTTATTATCACATTCATTGAAGGGTGCCATAAGCCTACCGATCCTAAAGTTCCTTAACATCATTTATGGAAGGTTTCCATAAGCCTACCGATCCCAAGGTTCATTTATTAACATTCATGGAAGGGTGATATTTGCCTACCGATCATAGATACATCATTCAAAATTACATTCATTTATTCAAGAAAAAGATGCCTAAGCCTACCAACTCAAGGTGTACATTACATACACGAAGCCCTTCATATTCTATTACCATCATTCATGAGTGTTAATTGAGAATAAGCTTTCAATCATAACACAATTGTATTATAAACATGATCATCATACTTTCATTGTATTCACATGCATATACTTCACATCATAATCATACATTCACCTTCATACTTTGCCTTTCAAGGCCATGGATCACATTCACCCACACACCTTAAAATACTACAATTAGGCATGAGTAATAACATAATTTCCATAATCTAAGTCAATATAAACATAAACAATTTAACATATTTCATGATTAATCAATTCCCAATGACAATTCACAACTTAGGGTTTTGGGGTAAACATGGGTTAATAGGGTAAAACCATATTAATTCACTATTAAAACATCAACTAAACCATGACTCATATCTTAAATATCTTTTGAATATGTTTGGAATTGAACCCATGCATAGATTGAAAACCCTAGGTTTTTGAAGAAATTTGGAACTTGAAATCACCTTCAGAATTGGCTCCTTGAATGAAAAGTTAAACAAAGATGAAGACTACCATTCGTTTATGGAATAAATCCACACTTGAGAAAGTTGAAAAATTGAACTTGTGAGCTTGTCTCCATCTTCTCCAATGGAGGATTCTAGAGAAAGGATTTTTGGAGAGGAGGGAAGGTTTCTAATTTGTGATTTGAAATAATGAGTTGAAAATATATTTTAATACTTAAAAAACCCTTAACATACATTAATAAACCAATAATAACCGTCCATTAACTCAACAAACTTAAAAAGTAATTTACTAAACTAACCCTCCACTTTGCCGAATTGGACAGTTTTCAGGTGCAATCCACGGACCCATGGACCTACGAACCATAGGTGCATTAACGCCCCATCCTACATGTCCATAGGTGGTGGCTGCAGCTTTTCAATTTGGGGCCTGACCCACAACCCCCCACCTACGAGGCATGGGTCCATCTACTCGCCGTAGATGGTCATCTGTAGGTCATACCAAATTGGAAAATTTTTGGTTTCTTGGAGGTTAGGCTTTAGGGTCCTTCTCAAGGACCCCTTGGTTGGTCCTTGGGGAGTTGTACCTTGATGTTTAACCCATAAAACCCTCAATAAAAGTTCGGGAACTCATTTTAAACATTCAAACTACATATCAAACCAAGTTAAACACTAGTTAGGCTCTAGTTTCACCTATTCATTTTCCGAGTTGTTACAATTCTGCTGATAGGCGTGCCTCCAGGCTTCAAGTCACAGTCCTCGGGATGCTTGAGATGGCCATCACTGCTATTGTGACACCTCTTAGTGTGTCTATCGATGCCCTTGCAGCAAGGATAGAGTTGTGTGAGCGAGGCCAAGGGGCCACCTATGAGGTGACGGCCCTAAAGGCCACCATTGCTGAATTGAAGAAGGAGGTGGACTAGCTAAAGTCCACATATATTTCTATGATTAATGAGACTGTGGAGATCCCCGATATGCCAGCTGACTCTGATGTGCCTCCGGCTACCACCAGAGATGAGGTTCGAGCTGATAAAGTGGCTGATGCCGAGTCCGAGGCTAAGAATGATGAGGATCAACTCGGTGCTGATGAGGAGACTACTTATAAGGGCCTTTCAGAGGTTGACGAGGCCATGGTGCATTCAGTTGTGCAGATTTCATTAGCACACACTTCCATGGTAGGCTCTAGTGGAGCTAGTGTTGCTGTTACAATGGGCACTCATGCCAGGATCAGAGTGTTGCATTGGGCCTTGATGCCCCGACAGATGGAGCGACTGTGTAGACAAGACTTTACTTTACCTCCTCCTACTTTTTTATTTGTGATGGGGTGAGGTATTTCCATACGTACCTCTTTTACTATATTTTGTATATATTGGGTTTCTTTTGGTTTTAAATTGTGTTTTTATCATGTTTTGTGGATGTTTGAGCTTATGGCTCGTTGTTATGAAATGAAAATGTTTTTTCACCCTTTTGAATATTTTTGCCACCTCTTATTTTGTGTGAATGTGATTGTTCTTGTGCAAATTTGAGTATTGGTCATGATAAATACCGATGACTTGGATAGTGCTCTTAATCGAATAGTAATGAATGCGCGGCTACGATGAGGCCTAATGAAGTTGCATTGACAATGTGTGAACTTTTTGTATCTCGTTGTGACTTGTCGGTTATGAGCGCATTTAAGTACCTTCGTTGAACTTGAACTTGCATTTGATGCAAGTATTGGGAACTTGAGAATCTTTGGTAATGGTTAGTGATGTTTGCGTACTCAAGACACAATTTCCAATGCAAGTGTCTATGATCGTACAATAGTAAAGTAACCCAACCAAGGGTTGGGGTCGAGTCCCAAGGGAGTGGGCCTGAGAATTAATAGAAAATTTAAATTTAGTTCTAATTAGTCATAGCTAGAAACATTTTCGAATATAAACATGTTAAATCTAAAGGGTGACACAAGCGTCAATTATCAATGGGGGTTTGTCACAAGTAACCAAAAACATCAAAAATGCAAAGAGTACTAATCAAGGAGCTGGGGTTCTTGAGATGTGATTGGAATACGGGTTAGACTAGACTATTTGGTACATGCTTTTGATAGTAAATTTGTTGTATATTTGTGACTAGGCTAGACTATAGTGGGGGTAAATTCTCTCTCGAGCAACTTACCCGAATCAAATGGGTTCCTCTCTGACACTCACTTGCCGCATGAAGAACAACCTCTGCCTTAGCCCACTCACTCTCTTGAGTTGAGTGTGTAGGAGAAGGACTAAGGTTAACTCTGTCGAGCTAAACCTCATGTCGACCCATTATCACCGGCCATCAATTTAGTATTCTTAGTTTTATGACCTCTCTCTCTCGAAGACGAAAACACAAAGGTGAAATAGTATTTGCAAATATAATGTAATTAAGTTCCACTACAACTACTAAACGAAATCACCTCTAATAAATAAATAAATCATCAACAAGCAAGACCCAACAGATAATCTTACCCATATTCAAAAAATCACACCCCAAGAATTGGGGTTTTAGCACATGTAAAAGAGATAGAAATTTATACTAATATGCGCTTGCATTCAAATGGGTATGAAGATTTAAGTCTCAAAACAAGCCAAGAGTGAAGAACCGACAAGACCCAAGTCCAAATTCTTGGAGTTGAAACCCTTTGAATCTTCAAGTTTTTCAAATCCTTCACCAAACTTAGAACTCAAAAGTCTATGTTAAATATTCTATTTTAATAATCAGATATTAAGCTACAACTCTCAACGAGTATTTACAGTTTTCGAAAATCTATGTTGCAGCGGATCATTTGGCGCCGTTAGTCGAGATCGCAGATCAACTCAGTGATCCTCCCTTTGATAGGTTTCATCATCATCTTGCTCTATCCTTCAGCATCATCGTGTTTTGGATAATTTGGCGACATAGTATTGCTTCTCGGAATTTCTCGACGACACGCTGACTGCTCTTTTTCACCACTGATTTGAGCCCTTCCTTTCAGGGTTCAGCACATTGGAACAAAAGTCGAGCATAAGACCTTTTGGCTATCGCCGAACAGGTTCGGGAATTCTCAGATCTTCATTTCTTCGTTATTTCAGGTTCCTTTGTTCCTTTTTGTTAAGTAGTGTCCATGCTTTCCCTCAAACTCCAAATACCTGAAACTTAAGGGTTTTCATCAAATATTGAGACAAAATATGCATTTGAGGACACTAATTCTATCAAAATATAGCCCTAAATGAGTCCAATTTGTGGACTCATCAACACCCCCAACTTAAACTTTTGCTTGTCCTCCAGCAAACTCAAGCTCAGTCGTTCAAAAAGGAGGTCTCGCACAGTGCTACACAAGACTCAATCATGAATGCACACAAAAAGACTCAAGTTACTTATGCAAAGATCAAATGTGCACTCAAAGATTCAAGTTGTGACTGACCAATATCAAAGAATCTGATGCTCATAATACTTGTTCAAATGTCCTCACACAAGGAATGATTCCAATTTCACACACAAAGGTTTATTCATTTAAGGTTCCTAAATCAAATGCAACGCTCACTCTCACAAGGAAGAACATAATGCATGCTTTCACCCATAGGTTTGCCCGTATTTTCTGATCAACATTGTTTCAACAGACTCAAGATCAAAAATGTGTTTTTAAGGATTCTAATGGGGCTGAGTTCAATGGTATGGTCATTTAGGCTCAGTGACTTTCATCCTCATAAAATGTGGTGCTCACAACACTTCTTTTCCTTTTCCTTCATCATTCTCTTTAGTGCTCATAATTCATCCTATTATTCACTTTTCATGGATTGATTGGGGACCCCATTTCTTTTGTACCTTATTCCATAATTTTTTTTATTTTATTTTTATATAGAGGGGTTTCATTTTTCTCAAAATCATGGGAAAGAGGGACTTTCTTGCACTTCTTTATTTATCTTTTCTTTTCACCACACCCCAACTTAGGCTTTTGTCCTAAGATGGCTATTCAAACTAACCACAATTTCATGAGGATTATGGGTAATGGATAAATAAAGGTTATGATTTCATCAAGTTTCTTCCAAAGAAAGGTAAGCCTCAAGGGGTGTTCAAGAGAGGTTCACACACTCACAAGATTGGTCACAAAAGAGGTATCTGTCAAATTGGCTCACATTCTTTAAAGTTGCCTTATATCATATCAAGAGATAGCCTTACTTAGTTGATCGGACCAACGGGGCAAATTCTATGATCTATCATGCATGGCTCAAAGTAAGCTCAGCACACTAGACATTGAAACTACAATCAAACAAGACTCCACACTTTCTCTAGTGTGCAATGATCTTCACAAGAGACTCAATTCGATACTAGGCTAGTCATAACGAGATGCAAAGATTTCACATATTGTCTCTAGAACTTAAGTTTGCCTCATCGTAGCCGCACATTCATGTTTGTTCGATCATGAGCACTATTCAAGTCATCGGTATTGATCGGAATCGAGAGTTAAATTTTGAAAAAGATCAACGACATTCAACACACGAAAGGTGGCAAAAATAATTTCAGAAGGGGTCAAAATCATTATGCAATTTGAAATAAAAGGAGGCACAAGCTCAAACATCGACAGAAAGCAGTGTAAACACAATTTAAGCCCAAAGCCCAAATATAAACAAAAACATGACTCACAAATAGCAGACAAAAGGTAAACCTCAGCCCACCACAAATAAAGGCATTTGTCCTCAAATGCAAATAACAAAATATCCAGAATGTCAGTTAAGGAAAGACAGAGAGGGAGGTAAATAAAAATATTGTCTACACAGTCACTCCATCTGTCTGTGCATCAGTGCCCGATGTGTCAACCAGAAATTTGATAATGGCCCTGGAGCTTCTTCATAAGATTCAACCGCAATTGACTTACTAAGATTGTCCAAGTCATGAGCCACCAAAAAGGAGTGGACGGCAGTGAAGCATCTACCTCTCCATGAGGGAATAGTAGGGTCTCGGGGATTTGTTCCCTTGCTGGCACTGGGATTCTTGCCCTCATTATCCATTTTTGGAGGATTTGTTGCCTTTGTATTTTTCCTGAAATTTTTCTCTCTTGTTTGTCGGGGAGGCATATCTCTTCCAGCTACTTTCGGCCTAGCCATTTCTGCAAAGCTTTCAGAAAAAGTTAGAAAGTATTCAGTCAAAAGCAAGGCAGTTCAATTGCAGAATCACCTCATCGAACCAGTTGGTAAAGTGCACAACTACTTAGGCGGTTCGCCGAGTGTAGTGCATAGAGAATACAAGGGTGCAGACAAAGAGAGAACCAAAAGTCTTTCTACGAGACGCCAAATGCGTTCGGCGACATCATGCTTCTCGCCAAAAATTATAGAATTCAACATCACATTTAGCAATTAATTAAATGCGAGATGGGGATTATAAGCGAACTGCCGAGTGGTTCGGTGAGCTTGACCCAGCTCACCAAATGACCCAACGTGCCTGCTGATGAGTCCACAATTTGGACTCATTTAGGGCTTTATTTTAATAGAAATAGTGTCCTCAAATGCTTATTTTGTCTCAATATCTGATGAAAACTATTAAGTTTCAGGTATTTGAAGTTTTAGCAGATACATGGACACTTAGGTGCAAAAAGGAACAAAAAGGTTGGAAAGATTATAAAAACTGAAGCCTGAGCTTCGCCAATCACTCTTGGCGAATCGCCGAAGGGAAGCACTCCGCCCTTTTTTCCAGTACGCGAGGCCTGAAAGAAGTTGATCAAAAAGGCGATGAAAAGAGCAGTCGGCACTTCGCCGAATAGTTTTGTGAAGCAATGCCATACCGCCTAATGGTCCAAAACACAAGCATGCTAAAGGGAAAGCACAAAAGGCGATGAACCAGAAGAAGGGCGATTCGCTGAATCATTTAGCGATCGCAACTAACCTCGCTGAACTGTCTACCGCAACACTAAATCTGAAAACTATAAATACTAGCCTTTGTTATTATTTTGAAGGGTCCGAACATTATTGTTAATTTTCACTTTTAGAACATCAGTTTTAGTATTTTTCTCTCAAGTTTGGAGAGGGTTTTGTGGGAGACTTAAAGAAAGGAGTTCATTATCCCCAAGTTGGAAGTGGGTTTTCTCTATTCTTCTTCCTTTGCTTAAATTAAGATTTAATTTATTATACCCATTTGATTTCATTATCATTTTATGTGTATTTTGTTATCCCTTGATGTGTGGCTAAAAACCCACATTCTTGGGGTGTGATTTAGCAAATATGTGTTGATATTATTGTTGGGTCTTGCTTGCTGATAGGTTAGATGCATTTTAATGGGTATTTCACCTAGTGGTTGTGGTTTAATTTAATGGGTTTGTAGTTGTAAATACAAAGCCACCCATGTGTTATTGGATTTCTCGAGAGGGAGGTCGTGAAACCAACACCACTAGATTAATGGCCTAAGGAGTGGGTCAGCATGAGGTTCATCCCGAGAGGGTGAACCCCAGTCCCATATCCTAACACTCAGCTAGAGAGAGTGAGTGGGATAAGGCATAGGCTGGCCTTCATGCGGCAAAATGGGTTTTCGATAGGAACACATTTGAAACGGTTAAGTTTCTCGAGAGGGAACTTATTTCCATCTAAAGCTCAACCTAGTCACTATTATCTTGAAAATTTCCTATCTAAAGCATGTACCCAAGTATTTATCTCTACTTGTATTGAGGTCACACCCCAAGAACTTTTCCCCGTACTTGATTTTCTTGTTATTTTTGTTATTTTTACTACTTGTGACAAAACCCCCCTTTTTATATTTGACACTTTCGTGTCACCCCCCAAATTTACAATGTTTTTATTCGTAAATATCTTTAGCTACGACTAATTAGAATGAAATTTTAATTAACTACTATTTTCACCACCACTCCCTTGGGACACGACCCCAACCTTTGGTTGGGTTACTATGTTATCGACGATCGTAGACAGTCGTACCATAGATTAGTGTCATTGGTCATGATAAGCATTAAAATGGCGCCGCTGCCGAGGAGTTGTGTTACATGATAATTTTTTGTTTAGTAAAAATTTTGTTCTTATTAGCTGTAGTTTACTAAGTTTATTTTTAGTTTTGTTTTGCTTGTTTGTATATTGAAACAGGAAAGATGAGCATGAATGGTAACTATGGGTACCAAATGGACCAAGTGCTATCTTTTCTCTACCCAGCGCCAAAAGAGGGTTGGCCTCATGAAAATGAGGCCAACCTCACTAATGGAACTTGAGTGAGAACTTGTGTCGTGCTACGACGTTAAATAAGGCGTTGTTTGGGAGGCAACCCAAAACCTTTTTTTATTTCTCTAAGTTACTTTGATGAAATAATGGTGTGTTGATTATGTAGGTGAAAGTGTGGAAGTCGAATGAGAAGTATCGATTGGTAAACGGAAAGCCCGGTCAGCTAATCGCCAATTGGTTTGGTATCCCCGACGCACTCCTCCATTTGAATCAACCCAGTTTGGGATTGGGTTTGTAAAACTCGGTGGACTCAACAAAATTATTGGCGAGTCATCAAGTATATCGGCGATTCCAATGAAGACCGCCGTTTGGATCTTCATCTCGAATAAAGGTCCTGTAAAACTCAGCGAGATAAGTGAACACTCTGCAAACCGCCAAGATGTTCGGTGATCGGGATTAATGTCATCGAATGGACAAGAATTGGACGGTCTTTCTGCCAAAGGTTTAAAAAGTTTTAACTTCATTATCTTTCCATCACTTTTCAACCTCCACAAACTCACACCTGCACTTTAGTTTTATTTTTCTTGCACTTTCAGAGTATTTTGGTTAGTTGATTTGTGCACGGGATTGGATTACATTACTTTCTAGCATTTCAATAATCATTTGAACAGCGCAAAAGGTTAGTTTCTCAAATCCCGTGATTGTGTTGTCAAAATTGTACTCATTTGCAAATACTATGATGAAATCTGTTGAACCTCCTTGATTGGATTGAATTGTTTATGTGTCAATTTCTGCGATAACGTCACCTGAACTACTGTAACTGTTAAAACCTTGATTTCTAATGCATCAGGTAAGGTTAATGCGTGATGGGTGGTATTCGTATGTTATGGTTCTTGGTCAAATTTGTGCTATTTGTACTTAAATTGTGTTTTCAGGGGTTGCAGGGCTAATTTCAAAAAGTTGGGTCAGAAGTAGGCACGTTGGGTCATTCGGCGAGCTGTGACGAGCTTTCCAAACCACTTTGCGGTTCGCCTAAGTGCCCTATATCACCCTTATTATCATGCTTTATTTTGTTGTGGCTGCTGTAACTTTCAGCGAGAAGCACGGGATCGCCAAGTGCACTCGGTTACTTGCCGAATGTTATCTTAATCGCCCTTTGTCTGCACCCCTAACGCTTCTACACTGTGACCTTGGCAGACTAACCGTGGCTCGCCGAAGGTATTCGGCGACAAGTCGAATAGACTGACCATCTACCTACAACTGAATATCTCTGCTTAGTTAGTCAAAAACGTTCTAACGTTATCTCAAGATTTAGTAGACATGGCCAGATCCAAAGTTGCAGGAAGAGAAATGCCACCCCGACACGTAAGAGCATAAAATTTTAGGAGAGATGCAGAAAATTCGAACAAGACCAAAGAAAAGAGTAAGACCAAGGAAGCCAGTTCCAGTTGGAGGATTCCCATTGACCCTAATGTCCCTTCGTGGACCCGAGGGTTCTTCAATGTGGTATATGCCTTTGGAGTAGCTCATGATTTGGATAATATGGTTAAGGTTAATCTCGTTGCAGCAGCTGAAGCAGAGAACCAAAGTCAGAATGATAATACTGAGGGCACTGATGCCAGAACAGATGGAGCGACTGCTTAGACAGGATCCCCTCTTTACCTCCCTCTATGTCTTTATTTATTCTAGATTCTGAATATTTAGTTATTTGCATTTGAGGGCAAATGATTTTGTTTGTGGTGGGGTGAGGCCCACCTTTTGTGTGTGCTCTTAAGTTCGTATTTTGTGTTGTGAGCTAAAATTTTGCGTTAATACTGCTTTGTGTGGATATTTGAGCTTATGGCTACTTTTATTTTATTTCAAAATAATTTTTGACCCTTTCAAAAAATTTCACCACCTCTTGTGTGTTGAATATGGCTGTTCGTGTGCAAAATTTAAGTTTTGGTTCCGATCAATACTGATGAATTGAATAGTGCTATCAATTGAACACAAATGAATGTGCGGCTACGATGAGACCAAATGAAGTTGCACAGATAAAACGTGAACTCTTTGCATCTTGTTGTGCTTAGCCATTTATTGAATTGATTCTCTTGTAATGACCGTCGCACACTAGCGAAAGTGTGTAGTCTTGTTTGACTAAATGTCAATGCCTTGTGTGATTAGCTTACTTTGAACCATGTATGAATAAACCTAGAATTTGCCCCGTTAGTCTGATTGATTTAGAAAGGTGTGCTTTTGAGATGATCTTAGGCAACTTTAAAGAGTGTGAGCCAAATTTGACATATACCTTTATTGAACACCCCTTGAGCTTTACCTTTATTTGGAAGAAACCTGATGAACCCTAGACCTTACTTGATCCACTACTTATAATCCTCTTGATATGTGGTTAGTGAATAGCCAACTTAGGTCAAAAGCCTAAGTTGGGGGTGTGGTGAAAAGGAAAAGGAGAAGTCAAGAAGTGCAAGAAAAAGTCTCTCTAACCCATGGTATTGCAAAACAAAATGGAAATCCTCCATAGAAAGAAAAAGAAGGAAAACAAAAAGAAGAGAAAAGAATGAAAAAGGAAAAAATGTGCAATAAAAGTGCAAAAGGAATTGGGTTTCCAAGAAATACATGGAGAGTGGATAGAAGGATGACTTAGAAGCACTAGGATAAAAAGTGATAAGGGAAGGGAAAAGGACATTTTGAGAATACCACATCTCATGAGGAGAAGCGTCACTAAGACTAAATGACCATACCTTTGCACTCAGGCCCATTAAAAACCTTAGAAAGACCTTTTTGATCTTGAGTAAGCTGAAACAAATGTCGATCAGATAATATGGGCAAACCTATGGGTGAAAGCATGCATTGTATTCATCTTTGTGAGTGTGAGCGTTGTATTTGATTCCGGAAATTTAATTGATTAAATCATTATATGTGAGTATGGAATCATTCTTTGTGTGAAAGTGTTAGAACACTTTGGTTGAACTTGAACTTCCATATAAAGCAAGTACTATGAGCATGAGACTCTTTGATATTGGTTAGTCAGTACTTGAATCTTTTAGTACACATTTGATCGCTGCATAAGTAAATTAGGTCTTGTTGTGTGCATTCATAATCGAGTCTTGTATAGCACTGCTTGAGGCATCCCTTTTTGACCGGCAGAACTTGAGTTTGCTTGAGGACAAGCAAAAGTTTAAGTTGGGGGTGTTGATGAGTCCACAATTTGGACTCATTTAGGGCTTTATTTTAATAGAAATAGTGTCCTCAAATGCTTATTTTGTCTCAATATTTGATGAAAACTATTAAGTTTCAGGTATTTGAAGTTTTAGCGGAAGCATGGATACTTAGGTGCAAAAAGGAACAAAAAGGCTGGAAAGAACCTAAAAACTGAAGCCTGAGCTTCACCAATCACTTTTGGCGAATCGCCGAAGGGATGCACTCTGCCCTTTGTTCTAGTACGCGAAGCCCTTAAGGAAGTGCATCAAAAAGGCGTTGAAAGGAGCAGTCGGCGCTTCGCCGAACAGTTTCGGGAACCATTGCCATACTGCCCAGGGGTCCAGAACACAAACATGCTCAAGGAAAAACACAAAAGGCAATGAACAAGAACAAGGGTGATTCGCCGAGTCATTCGACGATCGCGACTACCCTCGCTGAACGGTCTGCTGCAGCACTAAATCTGAAAACGATAAATACTAGCCTTAGTTATTATTTTGAAGGGTCCGAATATTATTGTTAATTTTCAATTTTAGAACATCATTTTTAGTATTTTCTCTCAAGTTTGGAGAGGGTTTTGTGGGAGACTTGAAGTGGGTCTTCTCTATTTTTCTTCCTTTGCTTAAACTAAGGTTTAATTTCTTATATTCATTTGATTTCATTATCAATTTAGGTGTATTTTTTTATTCCTTGATGTGTGGCTAAAAACCGCCATTCTTGGGGTGTGATTTAGTAAATATATGTTGATATTATTGTTAGGTCTTACTTGTTGATAGATTAGATGTATTTTAATGGTGATTTCACCTAGTGGTTGTGGTTTAATTTAGTGGGTTTGTAGTTTCAATTACAAAACCACCCATGTGTTTTCAGCTTGCCTGAGAGGGAGGTCGTGAAACCAAGACCGCTAGACTGATGGCCTAAGGATTGGGTCGACATGAGGTTCAGCTCGAGAGGGTGAACCCTAGTCCAATATTCTAACACTCAGCTCGAGAGAGTGAATGGGGTAAGGCATAGACTGGCCTTCATGCGGCAAATGGGTGTCCGAGAGGAACACATTTCAAATGAGGTAAGTTGCCCTAGAGGGAACTTATTTCCGTCTAAAGCTTAGCCTAGTCACTATTATCTTAAAAATTTCCTATCAAAAGTATGTACCCAACTATTTATCTCAACTTGTATTGCTGTCACACCTCAAGAACTTTTCCGCATACTTGATTTTCTTGTTTTTTTTTGTTTTTTTACTACTTCTGACAAAACCCCCCTTTTTATATTTGACACTTTCGTTTCACCCCCCCCAAATTTACAATGTTTTTATTCAAAAATCTCTTTAGCTACGACTAATTAGAATGAAATTCTAATTAATTACTATTTTCACTACCACTCCCTTGGGACACGACCCCAACCGTTGGTTGGGTTACAATATTATCGACGATCTTAGACACTCGTACCGTATGTTAGTGTCGTTGGTCACGATAAACATCACCTACTTTTGACCAACTTTCCTGAATTCAACCCTGCGACCCCCGAAAACAAAATTAAGGCATGAACAACTCAAATTAGACTTAGACCCAGTGACAATCATGCACAACCCACGATTTTTCATCCAATTTAAAGCACAAACTTCATGAATTAACTATTTAACTTAGTACGGGCAAAAATTTCCGAACCTAACAAGCGAACAAATATTCTAATCCTACCAGAGAGGCCCAGCGCACATCATAAAAGATTAAGTGATTGCACATTAGTACATTTCAACAAAATTAATGCGGGGTTTGAAGTACCAACCTTTTATGCCAATCAAATGGATATTGAGATGCTAGGAAGTAATGTAATCCAAATCACAGCACAATTCGATACTAAAAAAACTCCAAGAATGCAAGAAATGTAAAACTAGAGTGCAGGTGTGAGCTTCTGAAGATGAAGAAGTAAGGGCCTCGGTGAGTTTTACAGGGCCTCCAGTTTATGTGGAGGTCCAAACGGCGGACAATAGCAGGATCACCAACCATTTCCACGATTCGCCAACTGGATCTTCAACTTGCTAACGTGCACTTTTCAACACTTTCCTCATTTTAAACTACAAAATCAGCACACCATTATTCTAACATAATAATTGAAAGTGATTAAAACCTTGGGTTGCCTCCCAAGAATTGCCTTAGTTATCGTGGCACGACGCAAGTCCTTACTCTCCATTATTGATTAAAACCTTGGGTTGCCTCCCAAGCAGTGCCTTAGTTAACGTCGTGGCACGATGCAAGTCCTTACTCTCCATTATTGGGGTTGACCCTAGTATTGCTAGGTAATCCCAATTCCTTGATTGGCCTGAGATGAGGTGACTCATACTTCACAAAGTTCTCGAGCAGCTGGATAGATCTGGAATTACAACTAATTATCTGGTTCATCACTTCGACGTTCTCCTTCTTCTCGTCCAGCACTCTGTCATGTTCACTTACTTAATGAAAAATGATTGTGAGCATTTCTTCCACACGTTGGCCCTTATTGTCCTTAGGTCTTTTTCGCTCATGAGGAGGGATGTATTTATCCTTCTTTCTGCATTGGACTTCGATCTCCACTACCTTTCCGGTCAACTCATCCATCCGAGTAATTTGTGTGACCAGAATGAAGTCCTACTCTACTTCTTGGTTTGTTTCAGCCATCCGATCAAATAGGTGGGCTGCTTTATCATGAGGATGTTGTGTAATGCCACCCAGAATGAATTGGTCGGTAATTGCCTTGTTTCCGGGACAAAGACCTCTATAGAAGCAGTCCAGGAGGATTATATCGGGAATTTCATGAGTGGGGTATTGAATCAGAAATGATTTAATCCTTGCCCACACCTCATGAACCCGTTCACCTTCCAATTTTTTGAAGGTTAGAATGTGATCCCTGTACATCATCGCTTCTAATGAAGGGAAGTTCATCTTTTGACCTTTTCTGTTTCAAAGTTCAAACAAGCAAAACAAAACAAAAGATTAAGGAAGTGAACTATAACTAAGAAGAACAAAAATCCTACTTAACCAAAAATTCTCAAATAACACCACTCCCCGGCAGCGGCGCCATTTTGTTGTTTGCGTAATCAAGACACAATTTCCAATGCAAGTGTCTATGATCGTACATTAGTAAAGTAACCCAACCAAGGGTTGGGGTCGAGTCCCAAGGGAGTGGGCTTGCGAATTAATAAAAAAATAAAATTTAGTTCTAATTAGTCATAGATAGAAACATTTTCGAATATAAACATGCTAAATCTAAGGGGTGACGCGGCGTCAATTATCAATGGGAGTTTGTCACAAGTAAATAAAAGCAGCAAAAATGCAAAGAGTACTAATCAAGGAGATGAGGTTCTTGGGATGTGATAGGAATACAGGTTAGACTAGACTATTTGGTACATGCTTTTGATAGTAAATCTATTGTATCTTTGTGACTAGGCTAGACTATAGGGGGTAAATTCTCTCTCAAGAAACTTACCTCGAATCAAATGGGTTCCTGTTAAACACCCACTTGCCACATGAATAACAACCTCTGCCTTAGCCCACTCACTCTCTCAAGGTGAGTGTGTGGGAGAAAGACTAGGGTTCACTCTCGAGTTGAACCTCATGTCGACCCACTCCCACCGGCCATCAATTTAGTAGTCTTAGCTTTACGACCTCTCTCTCGAGAAAGCTAAAAACACAAAGGTGAAATCGTATTTGCAACTACAATTTCTTTAAGTTCCACCACAACTACTAAACGAAATCACCTCTAAACAACAAATAAATCATCAACAAGCAAGACCCAAAAGATAATGTAACCCATATTTACAAAATCACACCCCAAGAATTGGGGTTTTAGCTATACATGTAAAAGACATAGAAATTTATACCAATATGAGTTTGCATTCAAATGGGTATGAATATTTAAGTCTCAAAACAATCCAAGAGTGAAGAATCCACAAGACCCAAGTCCAAATTCTTGGAGTTGAAACCCTTTGAATCTTCAAGTTTTTCAAAACCCTCTCCAAATTAGAACTCAAAAGTCTATGTTAAAAATTCTGTATTAAAAATCTGATATTAAGCTACAACTCTCAACGAGTATTTATAGTTTTCAAAAATCTATGTTCCAGCAGATCATTCGGCGTTGTTAGTCAAGATCACCGATCAACTCGGCGATCTGCCCTTTGGTAAGTTTCATCGTTGTCTATCTTTATTCTTCAACATCATCGTGTTTTGGATCATTGGGCGACATAGTACTGCTTCGTGGAACTGCTCAGCGACATGCCGACTACTCCTTTTCACCACCGATTTGATCCTTTCCTTCAGGTTGCAACACACTAGAACAAAAGGAGAGTATAAGACCTTTTAGCGATTCGTCGAACGGGTTCGGCGATTCTCAGATCTTCATTTCTTCGTTCTTTAAGCTGCCTTTGTTCCTTTTTGCTTTGTAGTGTCCATGCTTTCCCTCAAACTCAAAATACCTTAAACTTAAGGGTTTTCAGCAAATATTGAGACAAAGTATGCATTTAAGGACACTAATTCTATCAAAATATTGCTCTAAATGAGTCCAATTTGTGGACTCATCAGTGAGTCACAACTTTAATATTTGAGTGCACAATTGATCCTTGCATGAGTAAGTTTAGTATTGTTGTATGCATTCATGATTAAGTCTTATGTAGAACTATTTGAGACATCCTTTTTGAACTGCTGAACTTTAGTTTTACTTGAGACAAGAAAAAGTTTTAGTTGAGGGTGATGATGAGGCCGAAATTTGAACTCATTTCGGGCTTTGTTTATATAGATTTAGTGTCCTCATTAAGGTATTTGAACTTGAGTTTTAATTGATTTTCAGGAATATTGATATAGGAACAAAGCAAGGACAAAAACAAGAAAAAATGAAAGAAATAGGCTGAAAAAATGAAGTGGCTGATGCTGAGGATCTCCATGAGCACTTGGCGTGTCGTAGAGTAGCTTATCAGACCGCCTAAAGTTCTAGCTAGTGTGACAAGACCTGAAGGAAAGACCCAAGTTGGCGATGATAAGAAGCACCTGGCGAATCGCCGAGTAGCTCCGCGATGCAGTGCTAGATCACCCAAAGTTACAGACCTTGAGGATGTTAAATGCCAAGGCAGAAGAGCGATGATTGTGACCAAAAGGTAGCTCGCCGATTGGTTCGGCAATCCCAACTTACTTCACCGAGTGACTCTTCATAACACATTTTTTGCAACTATAAATACGTTTTTGAACATTTAGATAATAATCTGGAATCATATCTTGAATCTTATTTTTAGAGCATTTACTCTCTAGAACATGATTATTAAGTTTTCCTTAGCCTTGAAGGATTGGAATAATTTACTTTTGAGAAAGTGGAAGTGGGTCTTTGAGATTCATCAATTTGGACTACTGTAAAGATGAAATCACTCTCACCCAGTTGATAGATAATCAATTCGGTAATTGTTTTTAGCTCTTTGTAATGTCTAGATGAAACCTCATATTCATGGGGAATGATTAAGTGATTATGGACTAATTTAGCTTATGGGTATTGTTAATCGTTAGTTAAATGCTATTTAAAAGTGAGTTCAATCATTAATTGTGGTTTAAATTAAGAATTGTAGTTCCAAATGCAGCTCTCTCTTTGTGTTCTTGGCTTGCTCGAGAGAGAGGTTTTGGAACTAAAATTATTGATTGATGGTTTTTGGTATTGGGTTTCCCTGGGTTCAGCTCGAGAGAGTGAATCATAAACCCAACCCCAGACATTCATCTCGAGAGAGTGAATGGATTAAGGTGTGGGCTGTTATTATTTTGCATGTTTGTTGATGTTCGAGAGAAATCAACTTGGTTCGGGGTTAATTGTTCGAGAGAAAGTTTATGTCCTCTATTGCCTAGCCTACTCACTAATACCTAGCTATTTACTAATAGTTTCAATTACCCATATGTCTATATTGCCTATAATCGATCACATCCCAAGAATTTGTCTCATTATTGATTAATTCTTATTGTTTGTGACTGCTGCTTGTAGTTGATAATCAAACCAAAATCCCCATTTGACATTCGTGTCTCCCCTTACTTGATTATGTCTTTATTCGATAATTTTTATTCCTATGACTGATTTGACGGCATTTATACTTCCTAATTGAATCCTAAATACGTACCGCTCTCTATGGAATTTGACCCCAACTCATTTAGTTGAGTTTTATTTTGATTAACGATCGTTGATGCTTAGAACTGGATGAACTGTCTTTGAATCGTTATTAATCAAGGAACTACATCTAACAACCCAATAGGCATGAAAATTCAACATTTCTAATATTCATTGGAGGAACTGCCTTCTCCAACTAAAATCATGCTCAACACAACATCATGGAGCTAATATGCAAATACTCTCAAAATCATACTAAATCAGGTTCATCAACGCATCTCATGAAGTCAAATTAGAAACTCATACTAAATACACAACAACATGCGGCACATAAATCATAAACACTCATTTTCTTACTAAACATGAATTTTATCAAGAACATGCATAACATAAGGAAATCATGGAAAACCTCATATAAAACACATGACTCCCAAAACACTAGAACTCAAGAGGAGATAATTACCTCAAGTATGAATAGAAGTAGAATGAGAGAGATAAGGGTATCGGGACTTCATATCGGCTTTGGCCTCCCAAGTATCACCCTCAACTAAATGATTTCTCCATAAAACCTTCATGGAAGCTATTTCCTTATTTCTCAATCTCTTGACTAGCCAGTCTAGGAACTCTACCGAAACCTCTTCATATAAAAACTTTTATCAACTACCAACCCTTCTAGGGGAATAATGGATGTCGGATCGCCAATACACTTCTTAAGCATAAAAACATGAAATACCGGATGAACTTGGGCCAAATCATTTGGCAAATCCAACTCATATGCAACATTCCCAATACGTTGAAAAATTTTATATGGGCCTACATACCGGGGACTAAGTTTCCCTTTCTTGCCAATTATCATCACACCCTTCATGGGTGAGATTTTCAAATAGACCCAATCATTGACTTCAAATTCTAGATCCCTTCTTCTCACATCATCATAAGACTTTTGTCTACTTTGAACCATTTTCAACCCCTCTCTAATGAGTCGAACCCTCTCTATAGCTTCATAAACCGATTCGGGACCATAAGGGAAATTTCACCTACCTCAAATCAACCAACCACAGACTTACATCTCCTACTATACAATGCTTCAAATAGATCCATACCGATGCTATAGTGATAACTATTACTGAAGGCAAACTCTATTAATGGCAAGTGGCCTTTCAATTACCCTTGAAATCTATAACACATGTCATCAACATATATTCTAATGTTTGCATGGTACGCTCCGCTTGCCCATCATTTTGGGGATGAACAGTCGCGCTAAGCTTAACCTTAGGACCAAACCCTTTTTTGACTGACATCCAAAAGTGTGAAGTAAATTGAGTACCCTGATTCGAAAGAATAGATAAAGGAACCCCATGAAACTTCACTATGTCTTCCGCCGAATGAGAAACCTTTACGGGAATGAAGTGGGTTGATTTTGTCATCCTATCTATAATGACCTAAATAGAGTCATTTTACCTTCGAGTACAAGGAAAACCCACAATAAAATCAATATTCACCTCTTCCCACTTCCAAGTGCGAATCAGTATATCTTGTAATATGCCTCTCGGACTTTGATGCACAACCTTAACTTGTTAACAATGAGGACATTTGGCAAAAAATCCTGCAATATCTCTCTTCATGACATTCCACCAATAGACTTTCTGTAGATCACAATACATCTTGGTGGCTTCTGGGTGAAGAGAATATCGAGAACTATGAGCTTCTTCTAAATTTGTTCCATTAAACCATCAGCATGCAGAACACATAACCGACCTTGGTATCTAAGCACCCCATCTCCCCCTTTGGAGAAAGCCTCAATGGACTTCTTGAGTACCGATTCTTTCAATTCAACTAATATAAGGTCAAGGTCTTGTTTAGATATTGCATCGATCACAAAGGATGATTCAGAGCCATTATAGATTATGACACCACCTTTTGTGGAATCCACTAGTTGGACACCTAGTCTGGCCAATCTATGCACCTCACAAACCAATTATTTCTTTTCATCCTCTACATAAGTCACACAACTCATGGACAATCTACTAAGTGAATCCGCTACAACATTAGCTTTGCCGAGGTGGTAAAGGAAACTCATGTCATAATCCTTCAAGAGTTCTAACCACCTTCTTTGTTGGAGATTCAAGTCCTTTTGACTAAACACATACTGAAGACTTTTGTGATCGGTAAAAACATCCACGTGGACCCCATACAAGTAATGCCCCCATATTTTCAAGGAAAATACCACCTCCGCTAATTCAAGATCATGGGTCGGATAATTCTTCTCATGGGTTTTAAGTTGCCTTGACACATAGGCAATCACCTTACCATTTTACCTAAGCACACATCCCAACCCCACTCTAGATGCGTCACAACAATTAACAAAACCATCTATACCCTCCGCTAAGGTCAACATCGGAGCGGAAGTAAGTATATTCTTCAACTCTTGGAAAATTTTCTCACAAGACTCCGACCACTTAAACTTAGCTTTATTTTGAGTCAAAGTTGTCAACGGAGAAGCAATAGAGGAAAACCCCTCAAAGAACCTCTTATAGTAACCGGCCAAACCCAAAAAGCTTCTAATGTCGGAAGGAGTTAGAGGTCTAGGCCTACTTTTGAGCGCATCCATCTTCTTAGGATCTACCTCAATACCATTACTTGACACTCTATAACCAAGGAAAGTTACGGACCTCAAAAAAAATTCACACTTGCTAAACTTTGCAAAACGTTGTTGGTCCTTAATAACTTGCAATACAATTCTCAAATGGTCCACATGTTAATTCTCATTCCTTGAGTAGATCAAGATATCATCAATAAACAATGTAACAAACATGTGAAGATATTGTCGGAACAGTCTATTCATTAAGTCCATGAATGCCGCCGGAGCGTTTGTCAACCCAAATGACATAACCAAAAATTCATAGTGACCATACCGGGTCTTAAAGGCTGTCTTGGGAATATCAACCCCTCTTACCCTTAATTGGTGATAACCCGAATGGAGATCAATCTTTGAAAAATAGATAGCCTCTTGAAGTTGGTCATACAAATCATCAATTCTCGAAGGGGTATTTTTTCTTAATGGTCACTTTATTCAATTGATGATAGTCGATGCACATTCTAAGAGACCCTTCCTTCTTTCTATCGAACAATAATGAAGCACCCCATGGAAAGATACTCGGTCAGATAAAGCCCTTATCTAGAAAATCCCTTAATTGTTCTTTCAACTCCGCCGTAGCCATTCTATAAGGAGGAACAGAGATAGGTTACGTATCTAGTAAAAGATAAATGCCAAAATATATGTCCCGCTTGGGAGGAATACCAGGCAACTCATCGGGGAAAACTTCTGGAAACTCATTCACTACCGAAACTGACTCCAGAGAAGGGGTTTCGAAGTTCCATCACCCTATCAAGATGGTAAATGCACCACTTGGAGATCATTTTCCTAGGTTGAAGGAAATAAACAAATTGACCTCTAGGCATAGAATGTTCCCCCTTCCACTCTAAGATATGCTATTTTGAAAATTGAAACTTAATCACCCGAGTCCTACATTCGATAGAGGCATAATATAACGACACTAAAAATGAATAAGTTAAACTACAGCCTATCGAGTGTTTGATTGAGTTTGGTGTGAGGTTTGATGGTGTTTTATGTTATCCCAAGCTTTGGTTGAGGGGTTTAGGGGTCAAACGTCTAGTTACGACTTCTCAAGGACAGGTGGTCCTTGAGGAGGACCCTTAGTCTAACCCCCAACACCCAAAGAAAAACTTGGAGTCACCAAAATGTGGTGACCTACGGATGGGGTTCACGCCCCGTAGGTCCATCCACTATTCGTGGATGGCCTCCGTAGGTCGAACCGTGCAACATCCTTGAAGACAAATCCCTAGCCACGAACCACGGACAGCCAGGACAGTCCATGGACCCATCTATTGTCTGTGGATTGGGTCCGTGGACCATACCTGCAACTTTTTGTTTGGCTCGGCCAAGTGTAGGGGTCTTTTGGTAATTAGTTAAATAATTGTTTTAAGTGTATGGACGGTCATTTTAGGTGTATTAATATATTTTAAGAGTACTAAAACAATAAAATACTATTTTTATATTTCATTATTCATATTCCTTAATTAAAACCTCCCTCTCCAAATATCTTCTCTCTAGAACTCCATTGAAGACCAAGAGAAAAAGAAGATTTAGGGCTTGAAGAGGAAGGCTAATTGAGTGGATTTTCATGGAATTCATTTATTAAGGTATGGTGATCCTTCATCTAGGGTTATCTTTGACCATAGTGTCAATTTCAAAAGAGATTTCAAAGTTTCAAGTTTCTCAAAAACCCTAGGTTTTACTAAATCTCATGGGTTCTTTCATCAAACATTTTCAAATGGTTTCTAATGACAAATTATGATTGTATTGGTGTTTAATTGATGATTTATGATGAAAATACTCTATGAACCTATGATTTCTCTTAATTCCTAAATTGTGCCTTTATGAAGTGGGTTTGTTGATCATGAATGAATGTTGATGGATTATGCCTAGATTGATTTAGATTGTTGAATTATATCATTATACATGCCTAAATTGGAGTAAATTGTTGGTGTGTTGGTGACTTTTGATCATGGCCTTGAAAGTGGCAACCCTAAGGATGAGATGAGTTGATTTGTTACCGGTATATCCGACCTAGTTAAGGAAGAGTACCTAACGGTGATGCTCCATGATGACATGAACATTTCTAGACTCATGGTGTATGCTCAATCTATTTAGGAGTACACACTTAAGAGGACGGATAAGGAGTTGAAGAGGGGTAGGTCCGATGAGCAATGTCAACCTATGTTGAAGAAGATAGCTCCAAACCAAGATTCTTCAAGTGCTTCGAAGGTCAACCAAGAGAGAGGTAATGGACCTCCATTTGCTAAACCTACTTGTCACAATTTTGGAAAGAAGCATCATGGGAAATGCCTAGTCGCTACTAGTGGATGCTATGGTTGTGGAAATCTTGATCAACAAGTGAAAAATTGTCCTACTCTTACCGCTAGAGGAAGGGAGGCCAAACAAGATTCTCTTAATGGGCTGAATATTGATGCTCCAAGGAGGAACCATTTATATGCTCTCCAAGCTAGCAAGGAAAAAGGAGCTAATCCGGATGAAGGTACCAGTAAGTGATAGCTCCTGATGGTTGTGAATGTCTTGCTGAGGTTCTTTTTTTGTTTATCATGTTAGCCTTAGTTGGGTTTTATCCTAAGTGAGGGATGATATGTTTAATAGTAAGGTTGTGGAGAGTGTTCATATCCTTATCTCTTTCCTTCTATTCCTATTCAAGCTTGAGACCAAGAGTTCCTTGTAGCTTGTTTCATGTTTTGGAGTCATGTGTGAATTTGAGTTTCCATGGTCTCCTTATGTTATGCATGTTCTATTTGAACTCTTTTGTATATTAGAAAAATGAGTTTTCAAAATGGCGTTCCTCATGTTGATATGCATCTATGATGAGTTGCTTAAATATTTCATGAGTTGACTTGTTGAACATACCTAATGTGTTTTTATTGAAGAAGTTGCATGATGTGCTTTTGTGAGAAATATTGCATAATGTGCCTATTGATGTTATGATGAGCATGTTGTAATTTGGAGAAGGAAATTCCTCCAATGACAGGAGAAAGGAGATGTTTTGGTGCATAATGAGTTGGTAGAGGTATTTCCTACTTATTTTTATTGCATTTAGCCTATTGATCTGGAGTTAATATTTCCTCCTATGTTTATGCATTTATATTGATGTGTTATAATTGTGGGCTGCTCTTTTGAGTTGTTAACCCCTTAATATGTTTTAAGTGCCATTCGAGGATGAATGTTCCTAAGTGGGGGATAATATAATGACCCTAAAAATGAATAAGTTAAACTAGAGCCTACCGAGTGTGTGTTTGAGTTTGGTGTGAGTGTTGATGGTGTTGATGGTGTTTTATGTTGTCCCAAGCTTTAGTTTACAGGTTTAGGGGTCAAACGTCAAGGTACGACTAACCAAGGACCACCCAAGGGGTCCTTGAGGAGGACCCTTAGTCTAACCCCCAAGACCCCAAACAAAAACTTGGAGTCACCAAAATGTGGTGACCTACGGATGGGGTTCACGCCCAGTAGGTCCATCCACTGTCCGTGGATGGCCTCCGTAGGTCAAACCCTGCAACAGCCTTGAAGACAAAGCCCCACAAACGAACCATGGACAGCCAGGACGGTCCATGGACCCATCTATTGTTTGTGGATTGGGTCCGTGGACCACACCTCCAATTTCTAGTTTGGCTCGGCCAAGTGTAGGGGTTTTTTGGTAATTAGTTAATTAATTGTTTTATGTGTATGGACGGTTATTTTAGGTGTATTAAGATATTTTAATATTATTAAAACAATAAAATACTACTTTTAGATTTCATTATTAAAATTCTCCAAATCAAAACTCTCCAAATATCCTCTCTCTAGAACTCCATTGAATACCAAGAGAAGAAGAAGATTTAGGGCATCAATAGGAAGGATAATTGAGTGCATTTTTGTGGAATTCATATATTAAGGTATGGTGATCCTTCATCTAGGGTTAGGTTTCACCCTAGAGTCAACTTCAAAATACATTTCAAAGTTTCAAGGTTCTCAAAAACCCTAGGTTTTACTCAATCTCATTGGTTCTTTCATCAAAGGTTTTCAAATGGTTTCTAATGAAAAATTATGATTGTATTGGTATTTAATTTATGATTTATGATGACAATATTCTATGAACCCATGATTTCTCTCAATTCCTAAATTGTGCCTTTATGAAGTGGGTTTGTTGATCATGAATGAATGTTGATGGATTATCCTAGATTAATTTAGATTGTTGAATTGTATCATTATACATGCCTTAATTGTAGTAAATTGTTGGTGTGTTGGTGAATTTTTATCATGGCCTTGAAAGGGGAAAGTTTTGACCAAATTACATGTTAAAGTAGAATTGTGCTAGAGATGTTGATCCACTTGAAAGGTGGAGGTGTTTACTTACTATGTATAATGTGAAGGATATACATGTGATTTCAATGATAGAATGATGATCTTGTATAGAATGTAATTGTATTATTGTTGATAGTACATTCTCAATTAACACTCATGAATGTTGATGGTTGAATGTGAAGGGTTCTATAATGTAATGTTGTATCTTGGATTGGTAGAATTAGGTGCCCTCTTCTTGATAAATGAAAGCTATGTTTAATGTGATCTCTTGAATTGGTAGACTTTTGCATCTTTTTTTATATAATGAATGTATCTTGACTTAAGTGTCTAAATGAACATGACTTGGTAGACCTAGTGTTGGTAGCCTTTTTATGAATGAGTGAATGAATGTCCTTGTTTGGTAGACCTAATGTTGGTAGCCTGTATATAAATGACTAATGAGGTATTTAGGACATTTCTTGAAACGGTAGACCTAATGGTGGTGGCCCTTCATGATGAATCTAGAAACCAATGTGAATGTAAAACCTTGAAACGGTAGACCTAATGGTGGTGGCCCTCCTTGTGTGAAATGATGAACATAGAAATGGTAGACCTAATTGTGGTGGCTCTTTCTAAGAAGATCAATGAGCTATCCTTAATATACCTTGAATTGGTAGACCTAATGGTGGTGACCTTTCATGTGTATGTGCTTTGGGTCGGTAGGCCTAATGTTGGTGGCCCTCTCAAGTACAATGTTGTAATGTGATTTAAATACTCTATGGGAATGCAGGCTAAGTACCGAGTGGATATGGTAAGATGGAAACTCTCCTAACGTTAGGCTAGGGTTCCAATGAACATTTTCCTATCCCATAACTACGTGCCCATATAGGATATTAGGTAGTGGATTCAAGTCAATCCAAGCTAATGTTACCGGTCTTCCTTAGGCAAGTTGACCACCTTCTACGGTGTGGGGTTACATGACACCGGATTCCATGTCTAGCTTGCATGGTCTATGTCGGTTAAACGCTTATTCCCTTCATGTAAGATGTGCACTATGGTTTCTTGAGAAGTTTAATGAAGTGTGGGTGGTAGTATGGAATTCTATTCATGCATTGCACGAGTAGGCTTTGAGAGGGTCATATTGAGTTCTCTAAGTATTAATGACTAATGTATGAAAGTCCTCTAAATAATGTTATTGAAGAATGTTGACTCTTAAATGCATATATGCTTAAATATAGAGATGCATGCTATACTTGGATTGTATTATAAGTTACTTCCTTGCCATGACTTATTGTATATAAATGTTCCTTGTCTAGGGTGACTTCAAAGGATTACTTAGTGTGAGTAGTAGCTGGGATACTACTTGTACATTGCACAAGTATGACTTAGAGTTGTCTTAGATGTTGGTCTTAATGTGATGATGTGATTCATGTAATGTTTATGTCTCTTATATGCTTTATTGTGTAAAGGTAGAAAGGATGAATGGTAAGTTAACTTTTGGTGACCCTAAGGTGGTACCTTAGTGTGGGTGGTGGTATGGGATGCTATCCATACATTTCACCAGGTATAGCTTGAGGGTTACTTAGGGTGGAGGCTCAAGGTGAAGGTAAAGGTTTATATGTGATTTTGTTCAAATGTGAAAATGTGACTTTCATGTTGGTTGTGACTTATATTATGCCTTTTTTATTCAATGTTCATGAAGTTTTACCAAAATGGCATAAAAACGTGACTTTCAAACAAAATGTCCTTTTTAGGCATATTTTTGCATGGTCATCATACTTAGTACATTTTTGTGTGCTAACCCATAATTCTCTTATATTTACTACAAGTGTAGGTTCTGGGAAGTGATTGCATTCTCTCTAGTGGAGCTTGGGTTAGAGTTCTCCAAGACTTCTTTGGTATGTACTCATAGATCGAGGACAAGGACTTTTATTGTTTTTAGTTCTTTCATGTTTTGAGACTAGTGTTAAGACCTTGATTGTAAATGGTCGTGACCCTATCTTGTTAAAGTTCTGTCTAAGATGGTCATGTGAGACTTTAGTATTCCGCTGCTTTATAAATGAGTTTTTTATTGTTGGATTTAAATAAATTTTAAATTTCGTACTATTTCTATATATATATCAAATAATATGAATGCTAAGAGGCTTGTATTAGACCCCTTCGGGGTCGAGTACACTGTGTCGCATTTGGGGTCTACACTCAGGTCGTGACACATAACATGCATGCAACCAATCCATATCCAAATTCACATCAAAGTCTAACATGTCTAACTCCACTAAATCAACTAAAGTAACTCTATGGGACAAGGGAATGGGACAACTTGTATAGACTCTCTTAGTAACCACTAAGTTACCAACCAGGGTAGAAACCGAAAAAGGTTCTACTAACACTTCAGAGAGTATTTCAAACTTTATGGCCTGATTAATAATGTTTCAAAGACACATCATCCAATTCTAAGCATCAACGATCTTTAATTAGTATAAAACCCGACTAAATGAGTTGGGTCTAATCTAACAGGGAGCGGTACGTGTTTCAAATTCAATTGGGAAGTATGAATGCAGTCAAATCAGTCATAGAAATAAAAATTATCGAATAAAAATATCATTCAAATCAGGGGGTGACACGAATGTCAAATGGGGGTTTTGGTTTTAATTATCAACTACAAACAACATCACAAACAATAAGAATTAACAATAATGAGAAGGGTTCTTGGGATGTGATTAATTATAGACTAATATAGACATATGGGTAATTGCAACTATTAGAAAATGGGTAGATATTAGTGAGTAAGCTAGGCTATAAGGGAGATAAATTTTCTCTCGAACAATGTACCCCCAATCAAGTTGATTTCTCTAGAACATCAACAAGCAAGGAAAATAAGAACATCTTACACCTTAATCCATTCACTCTCTTGAGCTGAATGTGTGGGAAAGGGTTTAGGATTCTGTAACACCCCGTACGAAATAGTAAGACCTAGCTAAGGCTTGACTAAATCTAGTAGGTTGAACTACAGCCTCACATGTTAATTTATAGTTGTAAACTTGTTTAAACGATGAAAAATGTCATTAGAAGTATGTTTGGTGATTTTAGAGGTCAAACGTCAAGAAACGACTATAACGTCCGGAAACTAGTCATTTGAACTAGTGAGTTGTAAGGGTCTTATCGTTGAGATTTGGAGTGCTATTTGAGGGTGAAAACTTGTATAAGTGACTCTCATACTTATATGGACATACTTAGGGGTTAAAAGTTCAGGTACGACTCCCCTAAGACCACTCGAGGGGTCCTAGAAAATGACCCCAAAACAGTCCCCCAAAGCTGTCTAGACAGCAAGCTTTTAGCTTTTTGGTGGTGATCTACGGTTGTTTTCCACGCCCCGTAGATCTTGGGCGTGGTTCTATAATTAGTATCCAATGAATCCTGCAACATTTTAATCCCCAGCTTCAATCCATGGAAGCACAGCACGTCCAGTAGACCCATCCACGGTCCGTGGATGGGCAAACGTGGATGCTGCCAGTTTTTGAAGTTTTTGTTTTAAGTTAGTGGTCTTAGTTTTAATTAGTTAATTAAGTGGGGTTTATGGGAGGTATATTAAGTGGTTAATTAATGAACTATATATACTTATAGGACCCTAACATAATCCATTATTTCACCACAAGTCAAGACCCCAAATCAAAACCCAATTCCCTTTCTCTCCCAAAGTATTCTCTCCAAGAACACCATTGAAGACCAATGAAGAAACCAGCCTAGGGTATTGAATATGGAGGATTTCTCTTAGGATTTTCGTGGGTTTCTACACCTAAGGTATGGTTGCTTTCATCCTTCGGTAGCTACCGCCCAAGGAGACCTCTCAAAAGTCTTTTACTCAACTGTAGAATCTCCAATTTAGCTAGGATTCTAACTCAAATCATGGATTTGTTTTTAAGTGGTTTTTAAAGGATGAACTATGATTGTTATGGATTATACAACTGATTTTAGATGCTTTTAACATGAAATTTAAAGGAATCTATGAGTTTTTCATAAACCTAGTTATTGCTTTTCTCCAAAATGTGAATGAAGTATAAGTTGATTCAGTTGAATGTTTAGAAGTTGTTTATGATTTAATTGCATGATCTAAGTATAATTCTACATGTAATATTGATTAACCTATGAATCTAAGATGAAATTCACATGATATAGGGTTCTACTATGAAAGAGGCAAATTGAGAATTTAGATGTGATCTTCTAGGATTGATGATCTTCTTGTTTAATTGCCTTAGATTAAATCACCTAGACATGAATTGGTCATGATGAATCTTGTAGACCTAGACTAACTTGATTATGATCATGTTGATTATATTGTTGGTTTATGATGTTCTACTACCTAAAGTGCCAAGTCTAAGATGATATACTTGATCTTGATCCTTGACTTTGAAGGGCAATCTATGAAGGTATGTTATGTAAAATTATTATATATGAATAGATTTGTAACGATCCGAGAGTACCCCCTAGTCGTTACCGGCGTATTCGACCTCGAAGAGGTCTTATACAAGCCCTTATCATTCATCATGGCATATATCATAGAATAAAATCACGGAAAATTTAAAACTTTTACTTTGGAAGTTCAACTTCACTTCATATATGAAAATATAATCTAGCTTCGTCACAATGTACCATCTAGATATAGAAGTAACAAAAATGGGACTTAGCCTTTACATCAATAAGAAGTCTTGAAATAGGAAAGTACAACAATGTCTTTCAACATAATCAAAGACCTAAACATAGAAGCTAGATCATATGGTCTTGTCCTCGGACTTGAGGACTCACCAACTTGGGGAAGCAACTCCAAGTGTGTTGAGAAATAAGCTTGAATCCTCGATGGCCCAAACCTAAATGTTTGGGGAAAAGGGAGAAAATATGGGTTAGTACAACACACGTACTAAGTATGGCAACTATGCATAAAAACCATTGAAACATGCATAAAAGGACATTTAGTCAAAACATGCTTTTTACCAAGTAAATCCAATATGCACACAAAGTAAGCATCATAGTCCAAATCAACATAGTATCATCCCAACATGTAGACAACCCAAGCAATACTCGTGCAATGCCAAGAATAGAACCCCATAACCCTATTCAAAGCCAAGTATCACATTAAGAAACCTACTTCATGCATACATTTATAAGATCATATATCATCATAACTTACCATATTCATAACGATCATACATAACATAACTTCAACATACATAAGTCATAATCATCATAATCATAAGAGAACACTACTACAACCATTTCTTAGGATCCCACAAGTGCAATGTGCAAGAGAAGTCCCATACCCTTCCTTACACTATGTAGAAACCCTTAAGAAAGCCCTAGTAAGAGTTCACACCTTTCATACCTTTATTTACTTTTGCAGTAGGGAAATATTGCAATAATCGACATAGACAATGAGAGCTACATGAAATCCGGTGTTCTACTCCCACACCGAAAAGAGAGGGTTAACACTTGCCTATGGTGTAACCATTCGTACATAGCTATCTAGGTGGATCCACTAAGGTAAAGTCCTATGTTGGCACATAGTTAAGGGTCAAGGAGATTTCTCCTAGAAACCCTAACTTACTAAACGTGAGGGTTTCCATCTCATGAGACAACACATACCGTGGGTAATCCAGACTTTCTAAACGTGAGGAAACACATGTGGGGAGCCGGACTTACTAAACGTGAAACCCATCTCATTTACATGCCCTTTCGGTGCTAAGCATCTAATTCCCTTAAGTAATCATCTTTAGTCATCACATAAGTTCACATTAGCCTTTACTAGACTCTTATGTAAACATCTTACCATAATAGCTCATATGTGCTCATAAGTGAGTAACAATCCCTTCACTTTAGAAACACTTAGCAAGTGAGTAAACCTTTCACTTTACATTACATTATAATCAGGAGAACTACCTTTCAATCATATAACAATCACACCATAACATACATACATACTTCATAGCTAATTCAAGTGTAGAGGGTTAAGGATGAGGAAACTAGGTCATCAACACCACAACAACACATTAGATATAGCATCATTACAATCTAAGTAATTTACCTTTCATACTTGAGTTCAAAGAAGAACCAACCTTCATACCTTCTTGCCCTTCATGGGACATTCATAATTCCATTACCAACCAGCTCATAACCAATACATAATACAAGGTAATTCATGAAGTAATAACATAATCAACATCAATATAAGCAATTGACATATTCCCTTCATAGCCTTCTAGGCTTCATTCAAAGACTCAACCCTAATTTCATAGAAATTATACATAACCTAGGGTAGAATCATTATACAAACATGAATTACATCACATTCAATTCATAGCCTTCAATTAATATCCAACACAAACTAGGATTAGAATTAGGAAAACAAGGAGAAACATGAGTCTCATGCGGAATTCTTCAAGAAACCACCAATACAACATAAATTCATCTATAATTGTTCATATAACATCAATAAAAGTCAGTTTATAACATCAATTTCACTTTAAAAAGAAGACCCACGTTTTTGGATTGAAACCTAGAAATTGGAGATTTTGAAATTCATCTTGAAGGGGCCTCTTGGGGAAAGGAATCCCAAGAGTGATAAGCAACCATACCTTATTGAAGAATTAACCATGAAAATTCGAGTTGAAACCTTGGAGAGTTGGTCTTCTTCTTGAAGCTCCAATCTTCTTCAATGGAGTTCTTGGGAAGAGAGTGAGTAGAGAGAAGGAGGAACTTTAGGTTTAGATCTTTGGGGTTTTGTGTTTGAGTGATAAAAGTGAGGTAAATTGACTTAAAAATCATTATATACACGTCCCCTAAAATACCTAAAATACCCCTCACTTAGCTGGACTCTTTAATGAAATAAAAGTTGCTTTCTGAATTTCTGAATTTTCGTCGCGGAACAAGTCTGCGACGCGGAGCTGTTCCCTGAAGATATTTGGAATTAAATTTTGAGACAGTAGAGTCCTCTACACGACTGTGTGGCGAACTAAACTTTTGCTCCTTGGGGGAACTAGTCCGCGACGCACCCTTGTTCCCTCTAAGTGCAATCTGCAAGCTACCTTGGCAGCTTGCTTGGCCAAGGCGGGTCGTCCTTGGGGTCCCTTAGGGTTGCCCCGGGGTGTTGTATTCGAACGTTTTGACCCTATAAACATATATTTACCTAATTTAAACCTTTTTACAAGATTATACCATTATACGACACTCCTAAACTTGCCCAAAACCTAAGGACACACTAGGACACATTCTTCTCTAGTTTCCGGACGTCATGGTCGTTTCTTGATGTTTAGACAGTTAGTCTTCCAAGCCAAGTCAATTACATTAATTTAGTTTTAGAAACATCATTTTAAATATTTTTAAGTCATTATTCATAAGGTGAGGCTCTAACTTAAGTCATAGAATTTCCGAGGTGTGACAAGATTGATCCACTTATGGTGGGGGTGTTTACTTGTCAAGTATTCTAATTATTAATTGTTGATCCACTTATGATGGAGGTGCTTACTTTCCATATGTATTGTAGTGTTGGGATAAGGTCCCTCTCCCCTACAACCCTAGATATGACTAATTATGATACAATATGAATATGAATGTTATGTTATGATCATGATGGTGTTGCTATGATGAATGTGTCCATGTATATTGTATTAACTATTAGATATGTTGATTTACATGGTCTAATATCCTTATATGAAATATATGTGAATCGTGCATGAGTTGGGATATTAAGCACATGTTGTGACCTCCTTGAGAAGGGAGGTGTCTATGATGATAATGTTGTTGTTGTTGTGCCGTTGTGACGACAATCATGCACACACACTCCATACATAAATATGAATATGATGTATCAATGGTGTTAATTGAATTGTAGTTCTCATATGCACCTTTACTCGTTTTTATGCATGAAATGTACATGACCATGATGATCCAAGTGTGTTGATTGAAAGTCCATTCTCATGAGAACACATGATCTTAGTGTGAAATTTATACTCACAAACTAATGATGATTTTGAGGTTGAAATTTATTTCTCACCTTTAACTGAATCAATGAGCTATTTAGTGAGTTGTATTGAACGAAGGGTAAAGTATGCCTTCACACATGTAGAGACAATTCATACTAATTATGTATAATTGGGAAATAATGCTTAGTACCGAGTGGATATGGACAATGAGGAAAAGGCCCCTCCGCTAATGCAATAGGTTGGGTCATCTATAGTAAACTCATGAGATAGAAGCTCCTCTGCTAATGCAATAGGTTGGGTTTCTAGTAGCAGTCTCCCTATCCCATAACTATGTTTCAAACATAGGACTTATCTAGTGGATCCACTTAGAAGCTAAATATAATTCGTTCTACCTTCGGCAAGTAAGAATGCCTTTTTTCGGTGTGGGGTTATATGACACCGGATTCCATGTAGCTCACATGGTCTATGTCGGTTATGGAAACTTTTCCCTATAATAATAAAGTTAATGAATGAGACATGAACTATACTATGACTTCTTGGTTAGTTTACTTAGTAGGAGTGGGGGTGTGGAACTTCACTTCCACATTGCACAAGTAGACTTAGTAGGATGTCATGGGATGGTTCCTTTGCATTATGATGAGATTCGAATGCATGTATTTATATTGAATGGATAGTTGTTATCCATTAATTTCCTTGTATTTGAGTAATGTACATGACTATTTCCTTAATTTGTGAATATTGCAAATAATGAAATCTAAAGATGTAATGCATCACTAAGGTAGCTTCAAAGGAGCACTTAGTAGGGTTGGTATTATGGGATGCTAACCCCACATTACACAAGTGTTTCCTAGAGTTTACTAAGGTAATGGATTTACCATGAAATGAGTATGAATATGATATTGGCTTTACGTTGTATATTGTAAATACGTGTTAGGTACCGTACATTGCACAAGGGTGTTTTAGAAGTTGCTTAAGTGATTAGGAATGTCTCTTCATTATGTGTATTAGCTTACATGAGATTAATGAGTTATAGGTATGAGCTTGCTGGCCTAGAAGTGATATTTAGTGTAGATAAGACTATTGACCCTATCTATGCATTGCACAAGTAGAGCTTAGGGTTACTTATGTTGTTGTTCTACTATGTTGTTATGATCTTGATATTTAACTATGCATGAGTACTATGTCTTGCAATAGATGATATGTGTGTTATGACTATGATTGGAGACTATGGTTATGGTAATGTTGATATCCTTGTGCTTTGATGAACTATATGTGAGTTATTTATGACTTGTATTCTCCAACTCTTTCAAGAAGGATGTTCAAAAGTGCATAGCATGGGTTTCAACTAAAATGTCCCCTTTCTAGCATGTTTTAAATGTTTTTATGCATAGCTACCATACTTAGTACATTGTTGTGCTAACCCATATTTCTATGTTTTCTATAAATGTAGGGGGTTCGTTCATATGGGATATATTGGTTGAAGCTTGGATAGGTGATCCTCCAAGCTAGTTGATGAGTCCTCAAGTTCTGGGACAAACATCTTACTTAGTAGATGCCTTAGTAGTTTCTTTATAGTTTCATTTTAGTACTATGTAAGGGTTGTATCCCTATATGTCTAAGTATTCTATTGCATTAGATGGCCAATGAGACAGTGTTTAGACTCTTTTTGACTTTATAGAAATGACTTCGATTGTTGAAGAAAAAGTTTTAATTTTCCATTTTTACACTATGACATATGCAATGATGTATGCTAAGGGCTTGTATGAGACCCCTTTGGGGTCAAGTACGCCATGTCATGTCTAGGGGGTAGTCTCAGGTCGTGACAGATTCACTCTCTCGAGCTGAACCCAGGTCCACCCAATACCCACAAACCTTCAGTCAAAAACCTTAGTCCTAAAACCTCTCTCTCGAGCAAGCCAAGAACACAAAGGTAATTGAGGAATATATGAAATTAGTTCTGCATATTTATTAAACAATATACCTTTGCCTCTTGCTTATCCATGATATCTGAAATATCTGATTGGATTTCAGATTGTTGCTCCATTATCTTTAAATATTAATTTAGTCGAGAGAGATTTTGAAGTGGATTTTTATATATTAGGCTTTGCCTGCCTTACAATGTTTACAACTGAACCAATATATAGACATACAAATCTACTATTCTAGATGCTCTAATAATGCGTCTACTATTTACTTTATGACTATGCACTTTACTATTTACTTTATACTGTACAACTTTATGACTTTAAACCAAATAATTTACATATTTACACTGTTTTGCTTTATCTTGTCGGCCATACCATTTTTGGGAGGTGCGGAATTCATCTTTATTCAAGAAAGCTTTTATTGTAATATTCTGTTGCAAAGAGTTTTAATCTTGCTATTTCTTTAATATTATTTATGACGTAATCTAGATATAACATATCTTGGGTTCTTGGATATTCATATAAATTATTTTCCATTAATTGTTCTAGTAGTTTTATATCTTCCATAACTTCTATCAAATAACCTGATTATTCGTAATTCATTTTAGTCTGAATCCAAATAATCATATATTTCGGAGTCTAAATATAGATCATGTAGGTCTATTTCATACCATTCTTGGTTTAATATATCTTCTATATCTTCTGATTCATCGTCATTATTAAATATTTTTTCCCATATGACTCTTCTTAATTCCATTATCTTTATATCTTTAAGTATGTATAGGATCAAAGTCATATAGTTCACTATGTTTATTTACTATAAATGCCGGGCTTGTATGTTTACTATTAGTTTCTTGTATATATCCTTTTTCTAGTAACTCATTTATGTGAATCCTGAATTCAGTTAAATCATTAAAATTATATTTTAGCGGTTTCTGTGTTATTATGCTATTATCATCGATTGGTTCAAATTTTATTTTCGTTTTATGTTTCTCCCATCCTTGTAATGGATCTTCGCTGTATAATAGTTCTAATTTTTCTTGAATCATTTTTACTTTATTTATAGAGAATATAATTTATTCTATTTGTGAGTGTTCTTCTTTTATATTTTCTAGTTTTTGCGTAATTTTTTCACTTCCTTTTATCCATTCTGTCGTTTTTCGTTTTTTGTTATTTACCCTTTTTGCTCCTATTTTGTGTTTACATGGTGTTGTTAACCACCAGTGTATTTTTGTTATTATATGAGGGTATAGTCTTTCTAAGAAGGGCATTCCCAATAACATATCTTTTGTTGTGAACTCAAAGTTATATATTTCTTCTATGGTTAATATCTTATCCCATATTTGCATTTTTATATTTTTTGCTTTATATGTAATCATGCTACCTTCATTGTTAAATCCTGTTACAACTAAAGGTGTCTGCAATTTTTTCCATTTATCTTCTGGCAAGAAATTATATTTACATATATTAGCTTCTGCTCTTGTATTTATCATTGGAGTATAATATCTATTATAATATCCTTGTACTATTACTTTTGCAAGTATGTATATTTTTATGTTATTAGTAAGTTCTTTTTATTATTTTCTTTTATCCCATATAGTTTTTTCTCTATCGTATTGTTCATAGTTTACATTATAATATCTTGGATTTAGGTGACGGTGGGAAACACTTTAAAACCCATAATGTTTGTTTTACAGCTGCAGGTACGAGCAAACAAGTTAGTGAGAAACAACATAAGAATACAAACTTAAACCAGCTATTTGAAAAACCATTTACCCAAAGAACACCAAGAAACGTATTGACCATGGAACCACAAACCTCTACATATGCAGATAGTCTACAAAATCAAAATGAGAAAAACTTGTATAACCACATCACGAGAACCTATATTGAAAATATATACAAGATCCAAACTTATTTGAACCTTAACCCTAGATCCATGACCAAAGAACCAAATCAAGATTACTTAACCCAAAAGTTACAAGGTTATAACAAGTTAATAGCACAGCGAAGATAGTTTAACTGCTATGGTAAGAATAAAAAAGGAAAATGAAGAAATAGATAGAAAAAAAGAAATTGAAACAATAAACCTCAAGCGAAAAAAGAAGTACAACAGGTGGAAGAAATAGAAAAGACTAAAATATTAGAATTAGAAAAAGAACTAGCAATGCTAAAAGAAATGTACGCACTAAAACAAAAAGCAAAATTAATGATTGAGATAAATAGATTTAAAGAAAAATTACAACTAGAAGAAAATCAAAAACTACCCGAAATTGAAATAGAAAACCAAGATAAACTACCTGAAATAGGAATTGACGAAATAAATGAAAACGATTTAGAAGAAAAATATTTAGAAACCAGCGAAACATATACAGAACTTCTCGAAAATATAGATATTACAAAAAATGTAGAAGTAAATACAGGAGATATGGACATGGATGAAAAACCTAGTACATCAGGAGTAAAAAATCCAAAAACCCTAAATCCAAGATATTATAATGTAAACTATGAACAATACGATAGAGAAAAAACTATATGGGATAAAAGATTAAATAAAAAATGGACACCTAAACAAATAACAGAACAACATAATTTTTTAAAATTAGATTGTGTATCATATATAAATAAAACAATCCAATTATGGATGGGATACATATCAAAACAATTAATAGACAACAAAATATGAATTATAATTACCCAATACCAAATCCTTGTATCTCTATTTTTCGTATTTCTTCTTGTTGGCCAATATCTTCAGGTATGATCATGTCTTTGGTCAGTCCTATCTTAATAGCTTGAATTGGAGGTTTTATTTCCTCGTATAGTATCTCTGTTGGTGTTGTATAAAACTTTATATAAAATAAGTTTCCTTTGGTAACTCTTTATATGTAATGAGTGCCTTGTGTAATTCTGGTATTCCACTATTTCTTCTCCATCGTATGTACACGATGCTTAATAGTCCGTAATTGTAACATGTCCTTACCAAATTGGCACTAGTTTTCGGCTGTGCTATTAACTTGTTATAACCTTGTAACTTTTGGGTTAAGTAATCTTGATTTGGTTCTTTGGTCATGGATCTAGGGTTAAGGTTCAAATAATTTTGGATCTTGTATATATTTTCAATATAGGTTCTCATGATGTGGTTATACAATTTTTATTTTGATTCTGTAGACTATCTACATATGTTTAAGTTTGTGGTTCCATGGTCAATACGTTTCTTAGTGTTCTTTGGGTAAATGGTTTTTCAAATAGATGGTTTAAGTTTGCATTCTTATGTTGTTTCTCACTAACTTGTTTGCTTGTACCTGCAGCTGTAAAACAAACATTATGGGTTTTAAGGTTCAGTCTGAGTAGCTTTGTCTTGATAAGTAATATGCAATAACATTCTTGTCAGTTCTTATTACTTCAATAATAAAAGTAAATTTAATATATTTAATACCAATCTTCTTATTTCTTTGGTAGTTACTGAATCTTGTATTTTCCTTGTGAGCCACCATTTTACTTGTGTGTTATCTGTCCTTATAATAAATTTGTTATATACAATGTATGGTTCAAATGATAATAAACATTTGTATACTGAATATAATTATTTTCTGTTTATTTCTGTATTAGTAAATGTTCCTGAATAGTATCTACAATGATGTTCTGCCTTATTATCATCATACTTATATTTTAAAACTCCTCCATAACTTTTTTCGCTAGCATCTGATTCTACTATATAAGTAATTTTTTTGTTTTTATATGGAAAATATAATTTTGGTAGATTTTTACATAATATTTTTACCTTTTGTATTTGTAATTGGTCTTTTTTATCAAACTGATATTCTATATCTTTCTTTAATTTTTGTTGTTGTAATAGTTTTAGATTTTCTGCCAATTTTGGTATGTATTCCCTTACTTGCTTTACTAATCCTAAGAATGATTGTAATTTCTTTTTTGTATCTAGCTGCTCATTTGAGTTAATTATTTTTTGTACTATATGTGTCTGCATTTTTATTCCATTCCTATCTATCTGTATTCCTAGGAATTCTATTTGATTTTTCATTGTGTCTGCTTTCTTCTTACTTAAGCTTATGCCGGAATATTCTATAATATGTATAAATTTTTCTAATAATCTTATATGTTCATCTTGGGTTTTGGAATATAGCAATATGTCATCAATATATACTACACAATTTTCTAGTTGTTTAAAGTAGTTATCCATAAAGTGTTGATATCTTCCTGGTGCATTTTTATATCCAAATGGTAGTACATTCCATTCATAGAATCCTTGTGGTATTGTGAATAATGTTGTAAGCTTTTCAGATTCCTCTTCTAATTTTAAGTGGTAAAATCCTGATTTGCATTCAAATTTACTAAAATAATTATATCCTTGTATTTGTCTTATCTTTAAGATCTTATTTGGTATTGGGTAATTATAAGTTTTATTTTTTGCATTTAAATTTCTATAATCAATAACCATTATACTTTTTCCTCTTTTTTGTTCACTATGTTTATTTACTATAAATGTCGGGCTTGTATGTTTACTATTAGTTTCTTGTATATATCCTTTTTCTAGTAACTCATTTATGTGAATCTTGAATTCACTTAAATCGTTAAAATTATATTTTAGCGGTTTCTGTTTTATTATGCTATTAATGATTTAACTCACTTTTAAATAGCATTTAAACTAACAATTAGACATACCCATAAGCTAAATCAGCCCAAAATCACATAATCACAACCCACAAATTGGGGTTTTAGCTAGACATCATAAAAAGGTATAAAAAATGTTATCAAATTGATTATCCATCAACTGGGTAAGAGAGATTTCATCTTTACAATGGTCTAAATTGATGATTCTCAACGACCCACTTCCAATTTCTCAACGGTAAATATCTTCAATCCTTCAAAGTTAATTAAAAACTATCTTAGAACTCTCCAAACTTGATAAAAACTGTTCTAGATTGATTAAAGATAATAAATTAAATGTTCAAAAATGTATATATAATCGCCAAAAATGTGTTGCAAAGAGTTACTCTGCAGAGTAAGTCGGGCTCGCAGAACCATTCGGTGAGCCACCCTATGGTCTATTCCATCACCCTTCTACCTTGGCCTTTAACATCCTCAGGGTCTATAACTTTTGGCGATTTGTCTTGGATTTGCAGAATCACCCGGTGATCCGCCGACTGCTCTTTTTCATCGCCAACTTGGTTCTTTCCTTCAGGACTTGGCACCCTGGAACTTTAGGTGCTATGGTAAGCCACTCGGTGACACGCCGAGTGCTCTTGGCAATCCCTAGGCATGCGCATCTTCATTTCTTCAGCAAATTTTGTTTGTTTTTGCCTATGAGTGTCCTTGCTTTGTTCCTCAATCAATATACCTGAAAATCAAGGATTTTACATCAGTTATTGGCACGAAATAAGCATTTGAGGGCACTAAATCTCTATAAAGAAAGCCCTAAATGCGTCCAAAACATGGACTCATCAACACTCCCAACTTAAACTTTTGCTTGTCCTCAAGTAAAACTCAAGTTCAACAGTTCGAAAAGGATATCTCAAACAGTGCTACAAATGACTCAATCATGAATGCACACAACAAGACCCAACTTACTCATGCAAAGATCTATTATGCACTCAATGATTAAAATTGTGACTTACCATTATCAAAGATTCTCAAGTTCACAATACTTTTTTTCGAATGCAAGTTCAAGCTCAACAAAGGTACGGAAATGCCCTCACACAAAGATTATTCCATATGCACACACAATTCTTCAACATTTTATAGTTCCATATTCACATACAATGCTCACACTCACAAAGATGAACACATGCATGACTTAACCCATAGGTTTGTCCTTATTTTCCAATCAACATTCGTTTTAGCTCACTCATGATCAAAAGGGTCTTTTCAAGGCTTGTAACGAGGTTGAGTGTAAAGTTATGGTCATTTAGGCTCAGTGGCTGGTACCCTCACAAAATGTGGTCTGAACATCACTTTTCTTCCTTTTCTTCAGCATTTTATTCATGCTCAAAATTCACCTCATTATTCAACTTTCCGGACACCCCATCTCTTTTGCAACTTTCAAAACTTTATTTCACAACTTTTTTATTCTTTTTGTTTTTCTATCTTCTTCTCTCTTTTTTTATATGGAGGGGTTCCATTTTTTAAAAGATCATGAATGAAAAGGGGAATTCTTAAAATTTCTTGATTTACCTTCTCTTTTCACCACACCCTCAATGTAGGCTTTTGGCCTAAGTTGGGTATTCAAACAAACCACACTCCATTAGGATTATTTGTGAATGGATAAAGAAGGGTCACATTTGTTGAAGTTTATTCCAAGAAAAGGATAAGGCTCAAATGGGGATTAAGCTAGGTCCACACATCTCACAAGGTTGGCCACAAAAGAGGTATATTGTCAAATTGTTTCACTCCTCAAAATCGCTGCCCAAGATCATTTCAAGAGCTTGCATCACTTAGTCAACCGAACGAACGGGGCAAATTTTAGGTGTCATCACACAAGGTTCATGGTAAGCTCATCACAAAAGGCATTGGCACCAATATCAAACAAGACTCCGCAGTTTTGCTAGTGTGCAACGTTCATCACAAGAGACTCATCCAATAATCGGCTAGTCACAACGAGATGCAAAAAGTTCACACATTGTTTATGCAACTTCATTTGGCCTCATCGTACACGCGCATTCAGTTTTGTTCAATTAAGAATACTATTCAAGTCATCGGTATTGATCATAACTGATACTCAAATTTGCACAAGCACAACCACACTTACACAAGAGGTGGAAGTTTTTTTCAAAAGGGTCAAAAACTTTTTTCATTTCATAACAAGGAGCCATAGGCTAAAAATCCATAAAACAAGATAAAAACACACTTTAAAACACAAAACCCAATATATACAAAACATAGTCACAAGAGGTAGGTAAGGAAATACCTCACCCCACCACAAATAAAAAGGCAGTTGTCCTCAAACGCAACAAAAATAGTCAAAAGTCAATAAAAATGACAGAGAGGGAGGTAAAGAAAGGGCCTATTTACACAGTTGCTCCATCTGTTGGGGCGTCAATGCCCGGGGTCAAACTCTGAACTTGAGCATCAGTGCCCACTTTAATAGCAACACTAGGTGTATTTGCCAATGAAATATGTACGGCTGAATGGACCATGGCCTTCTCAACTTCTGTAAGGCCCTCATATGTAGTCTCTTCATCGACACCGAGCTGCTCCTCATCAATCTCTGCCTCGAACTCAACATCTCAAACGTCGTCTCTGGTGGTAGCCAAAAGAACATCAGAACTGGCTGGGGCATCCCGATCCTCAGCTGACTCAAAGAGGGAAATGAAGTATGTGGACTTCAGATAGTACACATTATTTCTCAAGTCTTCAACCTCGAGTTTCAAAGTCGTCACCTCAGAAGTAACCCCCATGTCGAATCTACCAAGTCTCTTCTCTCATTGTGAGAGTGTCAATAGATGTCCGTAGGAGTGTCAATAGATGTCTGGAGGGGTATTAATGCCTCTAGGATGGCTTTCTTAATCATCTAGAGGACCTCGGCCTCTAACCGTGTTGCCCACACATCGGCAGAATGGGCTAGGTGCCCTATCTTGAGGATCGTGGCCTGAGTAATCCTGGTGGGTTGGGAAGCAGTAGAAGAACCAGGAACCCATGAAGAAGTAGAAGTGGATGTACCTGAAGGCCTAGAGGACGGAGTAGGAAAAGATGCCTCTGCAAGTATAAAGTCAACATCAACCTCCGGGGATGCATCCACCGGAGATGCTCTCCTTATATCTTCCTCATCCCGAGTGTACTCCACCTCTATATGGCGGATATCTATGAAAGATGTATTGGTGACCCCTATGTCCCTATTCTCATCACTAGGGACTCTAGCATGCCGGCATAGCTGTGTAATCAGAACTGGGAAGGGAAGGGACGTCTTTCGCTGTTTGGCCTTTATGGCCATCTCCTTCTCAATAATGAGTCCCAAGTTGAGTCGCTTCTTTGGGATGATGGATCCTAGACATGCCGCCTTTCGATGGAGGAGGATGAACTCGTTCTGTGAGGGCATGATGGAGCTACTAATGAATCCAAACCAGTACCGTTTAGCCACATTAAAATCCTTCTTCTCAATCGAAGCTCCTGCCTCAATCCACCTTGGGGTGGTGTCAGAAATGAGGGGAGCAAGCCAACCCTTTAGATCATCTAGGGCATGTGTTGTAGCTAGTCCTACGTACTCGTGCTCGAACCCAGTTGTTCTGTCAAGTACGACATTTATATGATCATTGCTATACCCCACTTCTTTACCCTGGATCATGACAGACTTCAACAGTCTGAAGGAACTGGCCTTCTTATTCCCTGGGGCACTAGATCCCCATATGCACTATAGAACTCACGAGCCCAGGTGAGGATGTATCGGCCTCGAGGCCTGGTGAAGATGTTGAATATGTGGTATCGTAGTGTGTCCCATACTAGAGGATACCTTCCCGCTGGGCCCTCTGTGGACAATAGCTTCTCCTCAAGAATGGTCCTCAATCCCTCAGCCTTTAGCCTGTTGAGAAACCGGAGAGGAGGACCCAAACTTGTGGTCCTGGAACCACCGTTTGTTTCGGAACATGCACTGTATCATAAGTATGTGGGGTAGTGTTACACCCCCTAAAACTAGAAGACTAAGCTAAAGCCTAAAGCGTAAACTAGTAGTCTAAATGAGGTTTAATGTAAAGCTAAGAGTTGTAAAATAACTTTCCGTGCTTGAAATAAATGTTTTTGGGTGTAAACATCAAGGTACGACCCCCCAATAACCAACCAAAGGTCCTTGGGGAGGACCAAGAGGCAGCCTAAAAAGCTGTCAAAAATAGCTTGACCTACAGATGGGCACCCACGATCCGTAAGTGGGGGTCATGGGTCGAGGCTGGACCTCCCCTTCTCCTCCCAAGTTCCACTAACAAACCACACTTTTCCAGCGTGGCTCGTGGACCCACCCATGGTTCGTGGGTGGGGTTTCGTGAGTGAGCACTGTAAATTGGTCATTTAGTTTTAGTTAGAGTTAAAGGAGGGGATTATGGTTAATTAATTAATTAAGTAGGGTAGTTTAATACTAATTAAAACTAACTATATATACCTAATAGATCCCTAAACTAATGGAATTAGTTCATTCATTCAAGAGCCCGAAACAAACTTATTCCCTCCCAAATATTTATTTCTCTAAAATCTCTATTAAAGAAGAAGCAGAGGTCAAGGTCTAGGGCTCAAGAACTCAACTTTTCCACCCAATTTCGTGAGGAATATTCAATTAAGGTATGGTAGTTTTGATTCATGGTTAACCTTCCATCCATCAAGTCCTTAAACCTTCAATTTCAAAGTTGGAATTTATCCAAAACTAAAGGTTTTCATTCTAGGTCATGGATTCTTTCTCAAAACATTTTCAATGGTTTATTCATCATATATTCAGATTGAATTTCTGTTTTATGGTGGTTTTAAGATAAAATCCACCATAAATCCATGATTTCCCCATAACCCTAATTTTATGACTATGTGATGTGGATGAATTGTAGTAAGATGAATGTTATGCAATTGTTCTTGTAATGGTTTAGTTACTTGAATTATGTAATTATTCATATCTAAATTGTAGTAATTCTAGGTGTTTTGGTAAATTGTGATTCATGGCCTTGAAGGGCAGGTTATGAAGATTGTTGAATAATCATGATGCTTATGTATATGCTTTGTGATTTCAATGAAAATAATGTGATCATGACTACAATGCAATTGTGATATTGTTGAAAGGTTATTCTCAATTTTACACTTGTGAATTATGATGATGTGATGTGAAATGTTTCTTCAATATAATGATACATCTTGAATTGGTAGGCTTAAGGTATCCTCTTCTTGTGTAATTGAAAGTGATCTTGATTGATGTACCTTTAATTGGTAGTCTTAAGTCATACTATTCTTTTGTAACTAATGTTTCTTGACTTAATTAACATGAATCGGCAGACCTAATGGTGGTAGCCCTTTCATAAATTATTCTTGAAGTATTCTAAGGCTTTGACTTGATTCGGTAGACCTTATGGTGGAAGCCCTTCATGGAGAGTCTATGAATTAGTAATGTAATGATGAACCTTGATTCGGTAGACCTAATGGTGGTTGCCCTTTCCTGAGGATTCAATGAGCTATCCTAATAATGTACCTTGAGTTGGTAGACCTAATGGTGGTGGCACTTTTATGTGTGTAATAATGTACTATGGGTCGGTAGATCTAATGTTGGTAGCACTCTCAAGTATAATAATATTAATTAGAATGAACCACTCTATGGGAATATAAGCTTAGCACCGAGTGGATATTGTAAGGTGGAATCTCTCCCCACGTTAGGCTGGGTTTTAATGAACACCTTCCTTATCCCATAAATATGTGCCCACATAGGTATAGCTAGTGGATCCACCTAAGCTAAAATGTTACCAGTTCTACCTTAGGCAAGTAGACCAACCCTTACGGTGTGGGAGACACCGGATTCCATGATTCACTCACATGGTCTATATCGGTTAGTGCTTATTCCCATCAGGTAAGATACGTGCTATGGTTACTGAAGAGGTTTTATGAAGTGTGGGTTGTAGTATGGGATGTCATTCATGCATTGCACGACTAGGCTTTTAGAGGGCTATGGTTTGTTTCTCTAATGTCTTAATGTCTAATGAAATGAATGTGCTCATAAAGATGCTAATGAGAATGTTGACTTAAAGGATTAATGTAATGATAAATGCTTAACTTGGAATGTCATTATGAGCTACTTTCCTTGTCATGACTTATTAAATGTGAATGTTCCCTTTTGATGATTATTGACTAAAGAAGAGAATGAAGAATGGTAAGTATGTTATGGTGGCCTCAAAGTGGTACTTAGTATGAATGGTATTATGGGATGCCATTCATACATTGCACAAGTATAGCTTAGGGTTACTTAAGATGATGGTTCTAATATATTGTAATGTGTCATATGTTGAATATGCTTGTATCTTATGCCTCTTATACTAAAGTTCATGTTCTTTCTCAAAATTGGCATATAGCATTGTTTGCAACCAAAATGTCTTTTTTAAGCAAGATTTTTGCATGGCTATCATACTTCGTACATTTTTGTGTGCTAACCCATATTTTTTCTATTTTTCTACAAAGTGTAGGTTCCGAATCCTAAAGTAACTTCTAGTGTTCAAAGCTTGGATCGATTCTCTCCCAAGCTAGTTTGTGAGTCCTCATGGTTCGAGGATGACAATTGTCATTTTTAGTTCCTTTATGTCATTCTACGTCTCGGACTATGTTGAAGGGTTGTGACCCTATATTGATTCAAGTTGTATTAGATGGACATGTGAAACACGTTAGACCTCCGCTGTTTGTTTTTAAATAAAGACTTCAACTTTATGGATTAAATATTTTAAATTATGTACCATTTTCTTATGTCTTATGTCATTAGTGCTATGAGGCTTGTATGAGTATTTTCGGAATCTTGTACGCCGTGTCACGTCTGAGGTGTAGGCTCGGGTCGTGAAAGGTAGCCTATGGAGCCCTAGATGAATCTTGGCGAGACATTGCATAAATTTCTACTCGCCAGGACTTTAGAGGGTGGTCATCATCAGGCTCGGAGAGTGACAACTGAGAAGTAAATGAATCTCCATCACTGCCAGAGTTGTGCTCCGGTTTCTCCGCTTCGGGCGCTTTGCCCTTACCCTGGCCTCCGTTTGGAGGTGCTTTCTTTCCCTTTTTAGCAGGAGCAGCTGCTCCCTTATTCATCACGATTCCCCGTGCATGTTTGTAGGGTGGCATACCACTGTCGTCCAAGTTGGTCCTAGCCATAACTGTAAAACACACCAAAAAGAGTTAGAAATAACCCAAGAAAAGATGCAGGAAACAGGTTGCAGAAAGACTCAGCGAACCGATCGATAAGTCGCCGAAGCGCTTTCGCGAGCCAAATCAGGTTCGCCGAAAGGATTGGCCTATAAATTTCCCAGAATAAAGGCTTGTCGCTGATGTTTAGGGCCCTTCGGTGAATTGCAGACACTATTCAGCGAGCTCAGACTAGCTTGCCGAAAGTTATAGTATGTTTCAAGGGTTAAGGGAGCAGAAAAGGCCATCAAGGGAGATTTTCGGCGAGTCTCGGAATGCACTCGGTGAGCTCAGGCTTGTCGCCAAAAGTTACGAAAGAAAAATAAACCAATTCACGAAATTAAAAGCTATCTAGGAGGATTTCGGTGAACTGCCTAGTGGTTCGGCGAGTTCGACCCAGCTCGCCAAACTGCCCAACTTGCCAGTGTTTGACACCTCTTCAAAAATCAAACCCGCAGCCCCAAAAACAAAATCAAACAACATACAAACTCAATTAAGCCCAGACCCATATGACCCATGCCATTGGGGTACTCAGACTTCCCCCAGTTTAGCCAAAATTGGCCATTTGATGACTTTTGCACTTAAGAATGACGTCAAACTCTCCATCATTGGGAAAAGCACATCATTTAGCAAAGTTTGGGTTACTTAGAATTCACCCGACTAGACCCAACAAAAATTTAACGCAACCCACAAGTTTATGATCAATTTAAAAGCATGAAATTCAGGAAATCAACCATTTAGGCCATTTTTGCGCAATTATGATAATACGAAAGGAAAACTAGCACACAATTTATGATTTAAGAGAGGCCTATCACACATATATCACATTTAAGCAATTAAAATTGAGTTCAACCGCTATTTACAAGTTTGGGGTTAAAAAAATCAACCTTTATGCCGAAATATGAATTTGAAATAGTAGGCGGCAAAGAATTTCAACTCCGAACACAAGATCCATGAACAAAAAGCAATAAAATACAAGAATATTGAAATACTAAGGTGAGGGTGTGATTGTATGAAGTTAAAGTGAGGGAATGTGAAAGAGTTTGAAATTTTAAATCTTTGGACTTTTAAAAACCATCCAGTACGCGCCCTTTCAGCGATGTTAGTCATTCACGACGATTAACTCGGCAATGCACCGAGTGATTTGTTACCTCGCCGAGTTTTATAGGACCTCCAGTTAATTTGGGGCCCCACTGGCGGTCCAAGTCGGGCTCGCCGACCTCTTCAGCGAGTCGCCGACTGAACTTTTTGCTTGCCAACCTGCACCTTTTCAAATACACTCCACCTTTTCACTTGCACAATCAACACCCATTATTCGAAATCAAACACAAAGCAATAAAAACTTGGGTTGCTTCCCAAGAAGAGCATTAGTTAACATCGTGGAACGACGCAAGTACCAACTCAAGCTTCATCTTTGGTATTTGCCATAGTATCACTAGGCTTTCTACGCTTATGAGGAGGAATGTACCTATCTTTATTTTTGTACAGTACTTCCAATTCCTTGATTTGTTTGGCCAATATATCTTGTTGGGACAACATTTTAGCCAATTTATGATCCCCCTCTGAATCATTGTTACTCTTGGTCATTCGATCGAGAAGTAGGGAGGTTGTTGCATTGGATTGATGCACTACACCACATGGAAAAAATTGATCAGCTAATCCTCTATTTACCAAATCAAGGCCCCTATAAAAACATTCCAGCAACATCTTATCTGGGATTCCATGAATAGGGAAATGCATCAACATTTTTTTGAATCGCAACCATGTCTTATGAAGTAGCTCACCCTCCAATTGTTTGAAATCTAGGGTGTTATCCCTAAATATCATTAACTTCGAAGGATGGTGGCCTACTTGGCTACCATTACTCCCCTTTACGCTCATTTCCTGTATTTTAACAAGCAGCACATAAATCAAAACTAAAAATAAGTATATTCAACTATAACCAATAAGAACACAATTCTACTTCACCAAAATAATTTCAAGCAACACCACTACCCAGTAGTGGCGCCATTTTTATTAATAACATTTCAAAGATACTTCATCCAATTCTTAGCGTCAACGATTTTTAATCATTATAAAACCCCACTAAATGAGTTGGGGTTGAATCCCACAGGGAGCTGTACGTGTTGCAGATTCAATTGGGAAGTATGAATGTGGTCAAATCGATCATAAGAATAAAAATTATCGAATAAAAACATCATTCAAATTATAGGGTGACACGAATGTCAAATGGGGGTTTTGATTTTGATTATCAACTACGAAGTGCAGTCACAAACAATAAGAATTAACAATAATGATAGAGGTTCTTGGGATGTCATGGGTTATAGGCTACTATAGACATATGGGTAATTGCAACTATTAGAAAATAGCTAGATATTAGTGAATAAGCTAGGCCATAAGGGAGATAAATTTTCTCTCGAACAATTTACCCCGAATCAAGTTGATTTCTCTCGAATATCAACAAGCAAGCAAAATAAGAACAACACACAGCTTAATCCATTCACTCTCTCGAGCTGAATGTGTGGGAAAGGGTTTAGGAGTCACTCTCTCGAGCTGAACCCAGGTCAACCCAATACCCACAAACCATTAATCAAAAACATTAGTTTTAAAATCTCTCTCTCGAGCAAGCCAAGAACACAAAGGTAGAACTGCATTTGCAACTACAATTCATAAATTAAACCCGAATAAATGATTCAACTCACTTTTAAATAGCATTTAAACTATTAATTAGCAATACCCATAAGTTAAATCAGCCTATAATCACATAAGTACACCCCAAGAATTGGGGTTTTAGCTAGACATCATAAAAAGGTAAAAATTGTTACCAAATTGATTATCCATAAACTGGGTAAGAGAGATTTCATCTTTACAATGGTCTAAATTGATGAATCTCAAAGACCCACTTCCAATTTCTCAAAAGTGAATTTCTTTAATCTTTGAAAGCTAAGGGAAAACTATCTCAGAAGTCTCCAAACATGATAAAAATTGTTCTAGATTGATTAAAGATAATAAACTAAATGTACAAAAATGTATTTATAGTCGCCAAAAATGTGTTGCGAAGTGTCACTCAGCGAAGTAAGTTTGGTTCACAGAACCACTCGGTGAGCCGCCCTTTGGTATCTTCCATTGCCCTTTTGCCTTGGCCTTCAGCATCCTCAAGTTCTGTAACTTTGGGCGATCTCTCTTGGCTTCGTAGAATCACTCGGCGATCCGCCGACTGCTACTTTAGATCGCCAACTTAGTTCTTTTCTTCTAGGCATGGCACCCTGGAACTTTAGGAGGTATGTTAAGCCAATCGGCGACACGCCAAGTGCTCTTGGCGATCCTCAGGCTCTCCCATCTTTATTTCTTCAGCCTATTTTTTTCCTTTTTGCCTGTGAATTTCCTTGCTTTGTTCCTGAATCCATATACATAAAAAATATGGATTTTACATCAGTTATTTGCACAATAAGCATTTGAGGGCACTAAATCTCTATAAACAAAGCCCTAAATGAGTCCAAAACTTGGACTCATCATGACCACAAAAGTTGTCACAAAAGACCAAGTGGCACTGAGATCTATCAAGGCATACACATTAATAGAGAAGAATTTTAACATACCGGTCACAACATTTGGGGAGTTCTCTTGGTCACCTTGGGATTGAAGATCATAAAAGTGTTTTTTCTATTGAGCACTGGCATTGGAATTGCTTGGAGGAGCATGTTAATCTTCCCTTCCCTTGACCTTGAGAATTGGACAATCTATCATCTTGTGGCCAACCTTCCCACAACTAAAACATCCATCGGTACCAACAAGACACTTGCCATCATGCTTTTCACCACATTTTGTACAATTAGGCCTAGCAACATAAGAACCACCACTATTACCTCCTTGAGGTTTAGGGTTGGAATCCCTATCATTGTTGACCCTTGGAGGAGCACTTGGTTGGAAAACCTTTGTTTGAACCTTGGTCAACCTTGTCCATCATACCTAGCATTGGAGAAGTTCCCATCACTGATTCTAGCCCTTTTTACTTCTCCATTCCTCTTCTTGAGTTTGGACTCCTCAATTTGTTGAGCATATACCATGAGCCTTGAGATATCCATGTCATGAAGGAGCATTGCCATACGAAATTCTTCTGGAACCAAATCGGACACACCCGTCAAAAATCTACTCATCCCATCCCTCGAATCCACCACCATCAATGGAGCATACTTGGATAGTTTGGTGAATTTTAAGGCATATTCGTTGACACTCATGTTATAAGATTTATGAATTCCTCCACCTTAGCTTCCCTCAACTCTCGGGGAAAGAATGCCGATTTAAACACCTCCCACCCTATGGGATCCGCTCCTATCAGCCTATTTCTCTTCCATTGAGTATACCAAACTTGAGCCATATCCTTCAATTGATAGGCAGATAGCTCCGCTTTCTCTACCGTAGTCACCCCCATAACGTCAAGTATTTTATAAACCTCCTCAACAAATTTTTGAGGATCTTCTCCCACCTTGGAACCATGAAACTCGAGAGGGTTCATTCTAGCAAATTCCCTAACCCTAGAAGCAGCTGAATTCACATTAGGGTTGATTGTAGCTACCACATGTCTATTTGATTGATCCACCAAAACTCAGGCCAACATTTAAAATGTTGACCTAACCTCCTCATTTGACATAGCCGAAGGATCAACCGGAACTTTAGGAGCTTGGGGAGGAGCTTCTTGATTCACATTCTCCTCTTCCATCCTTCTAGCATTACCCCTTCATGTATTCATTTCCTAAAGACACGAGAGAAGAATTAGGAGAGGGACGTTTATAGAGTCCAACTCTAAGGCAGGACTTAAGAGTAATGAAAGAAGTGAAATTGTAACGACTCGTAAAATGAATAAGTTAAACTAGAGCCTAACTTGTATGTGTGAGTTTGGTGTGAGGTTTGAGGTTGTTTGATGTCATCCCGAGCTATGGTTGAGGGGTTTAGGGGTTAAACGTCAAGGTACAATTCCCCAAGGACCACCCTAAGCCTAACCCCCAAGACCCCTTGAAACCAATAGGCTGCCCCAAATTTGATGAACCTCGGAAGGGGACCACGCCCCGTAGGTCAATCGGCTTGCCGTGGATGGCCTCCATAAGTCAAGGCCCCAAAAGCCATGTCTCTGATCCAAACCACGAGATGAAAGCACAGAGCGTCAACCCATCCATGGTCCGTGGATGGGGGTCCGTCAATTTGACCTGCAATCTGTCAAGTGGTTCGGCCTTGGTGGAGGTGGATTGGTAAATTCACCCCAAGTCTTTATTAGTTGGTGGACGGTTATTTTGGGTTTATTAAAGTATTTTAAGAGTATTAAATGTGTTAAAACATATTTTACACTTCATTATTTCAAAATCCCAAATCAAACCCACCTCTCTTCTCCAAAAGCTATGTCTCTAGAAACCTCCATTGGAGCTGAAGATCTCAAGCTTCCAAGGTCAAATGTTCAATATTTTTAAGGGTATTTCGTGGATTTCATCTCTAAAAGGTATGATGGTCTTCATCCTTGTCTTATTATCTTGCAAGGAGCCAATCTCAAAAGTAATTTCAAATCTTCAAAGTTTCCCCAAAACCCTAACTTACAATCTATATATGGGTTCGATTCCAAACAATTTCTAAAGGAATTATTTCATTGAATTGTGGATGTATTGTCGATTTAAAGATTAGTTAAGGTGAATTCTTCCCAGAACCCATATTTTCCCCAAATTCCTATATTGTAATTTGAGATTGAGAATTGGTTGATTATGATGTAATGTGAATTGTTTATGTTTATATGGATATAGAATGTTGTAATTATGTTATTACTCTTGCCTTATTGTTTTTATCCACTTGAAAGGTAGAGGTTTTTACTTACTATGTATAATGTGAAGGATATGCATGTGATTTCAATGATAGAATGATGATCTTGTATAAAATATATATGTGTTGTGATTGAAAGCATATTCTTACTTAACACTCATGAATGTTGATGATGGAATTTGAAGGGTTCTATAATGTAATGTTGAATATCTTGAATTGGTAGGCTAAGGCATCTTTTTCTTGTATTGATGAATGTGATCATGAATGAAGTATCTTGATTTGGTAGTCTTAGGCATCCTTCTCTTGAATATTGAATGTCAACATGAAAGGTCACCACCATTAGGTCTACCGATTGAAGGTATATTAAAGATAGCTCATTGATCTTCCTAGAAAGAGCCACCACTATTAAGTCTACCATTTCTAGGTTCATCATTTCACACAAGAAGGGCCACCACTATTAGGTCTACCGTTTCAAGGTTTAACATCACATTAGCACCTAGACTCCTCATGAAAGGCCACCAACATTAGGTCTACCAATCCAAGGTTTAGCCTAGAATACTTCATCATTCATTCATGAATAGGCTACCAACATTAGGTCTACCAATCGAAGACATCAAGACAATAAGACAAGATACATTCATTATTCAAGAGAAGGATGCTTAAGCCTACCAATTCTAGATACTTCATTCATGATCACATTCATCAATACAAGAAAAGGATGCCTTAGCCTACCAATTCAAGAATTCAACAATACATTATAGAACCCTTCACATTAAATCATCTACATGCATGAGTGTTAAGTGAGAATATGCTTTCCATCACAACACATTTACATTCTATACAAGATCATCATTCTATCATTGAAATCACATGCATATCCTTCACTTTATACATAGTAAGTAAACACCTCAACCTTTCAAGTGGATGAATACAATTAGGCAAGAGTAATAACATAATTACAATATTCTATATCCATATAAACATAAATAATTCACATTCCATCATAATCAACCAATTCTCAATCTCAAATCACAATATAGGAATTTGGGGAAAACATGGGTTCTAGGAATAATTCACCTTAAATAATCTTTAAATTGACAATACATCCACAATTCAATGCAATATTTGCTTTATAAATTGTTTTGAATCGAACCCATGCATAGATTGAAAGTTAGGGTTTTGGGGAAACATTGAAGATTTGAAATTACTTTTGAGATTGGCTCCTTGCAAGACAATAATACAAGGATGATGACCACCATACCTTTTAGAGATGAAATCCTAGAAATACCCTTTAAAAACTTGAAGATTTGACTTTGGAAGATTGAGATCTTCACCTCCAATGGAGGTTACTAGAGAGAGAGCTTTTGGAGAAGAGAGGTGGGTTTGATTTGGGGTTTTAAAATAATGAAGTGTAAAATATGTTTTAAAACTTTTAATACTCTTAAAATACTTTAATAAACCCAAAATAACCGTCCACCAACTAATAAAGACTTGGGGTGAATTTACCAATCCACCTCCACCAAGGCCGAACCACTTGACAAATTGCAGGTCAAATTGACGGACCCCCATCCACGGACCGTGGATGGGTTGACGCTCTGTGCTTTCATCTCGTGGTTTGGATCAGAGACATGGTTTTGGGCCTTGACCTATAGAGGCCATCCACGGGGCGTGAATGGACCTACGGGGCGTGGTCCCCTTTGGTGGTTCATCAAATTTGGGACAGCCTATTGGTTTCAAGGGGTCTTAGGGGTCAGGCTTAGGGTCCTCATAACGGACCCTTAGGGTCCTCATAACGGACCCTTAGGGTGGTCCTTGGGGAGTCATACCTTGAAGTTTAACCGCTAAACCTCTCAACCATAGCTCGGGATGAAATCAAACACCCTCAAACCTCCCACCAAATTCACACACACACAAGTTAGGCTCTAGTTTAACTTATTTATTTTACGGGTCGCAGAACACTGGATTCCATGTTTAGCTTTCATGGTCTATGTCGGTTAAACACTTATTCCCATCATGTGAGATGTGCATTACGATTTATTGAGAGGTTCTATGATGTGTGGGTGGTAGTATGAGATGATGTCCATGCATTGCACGAGTGGGCTTTGAGAGGGTCATAGTGAGTTCTCTAAGTCTTAATGATTATTGCATGAAAGTCCTCTAAATGAAGTTAATGAATAATGTTGACTCTTATATGCTCAAATTTAAATGATGCATACTATACTTGGATTGTATTATGAGTTACTTCCTTGACATGACTTGTTGTATTTGAGCGTGCCTTGCTTATGGTGATGTCAAAGGAGTACTTAGTGTGAGTAGTAGTATGGGATGCTACTTGCACATTGACCAAGTATGACTTAGAGTTGTCTTTGGTGATGGTCCTTTGATGATATGACTTAGGTAATGTTTATCTCTTATGTGTGAGTATTGTTGAAGATGGAAAGGTTGAATGGTAAGTTCACTTTTTGTGACCTTATTGTGGTACTTTAGTGTGGATAGTGGTATGGGACGCTATCCATACAATGCACAAGGTATAGCATGAGGGTTACTTGAGGTGAAGGATTAAAGTAAAGGTAATGGTTTACATGTTGATATTGTCTATATTTGATGTTATGACTTGCATGTTGATTATGTCTTATATTATTCCAGTATGCTCGTGTTCAAGAAGTTTACCAAAAATGGCATATGTCATGACTTTCAAACAAAATGTCCGTTTTAAGCATGTTTTTGCATGGCGATCATTCTTAGTACTTAATTGTGCTAACCCCATTCTTCTTCTATGTTTACAACAAGTGTAGGTTCCGGCAAGTGATTACTTCTCTCTAGTCAAGTGCTTGGATTGCTATTCCTCCAAGATCAAGTGGTATGTCCCCATATATCTAGGACAAGTGTTTAGAAGTTTCCTTTAGTTCATGCAATAGACAATTGTAGTATTTTTTATTGTAAAGGGTCATGACCCTACTTTACTTTTCAATTCATTGTTTAGATGGCCTTGTGAGACTTAGACTTCCACTGTGTCTTTTGAAAGATTTTAATAAGTATTTTTGATTGTTTGGATTTAAATAAGTTTTTAATTCTGCACTATTTCTATGTCAAATGCAATAAAATGCTACGAGGCTTGTATTAGATCCATTCGGGATCGAGTACGCCGTGTCTCATCTAGGGCCTAGCCTTGAGTCATGACAAAAATTTCCTGAACATTTTATAGCCTCTCATTCATAAGTGTGGCGCGCTTCACACTCATGAAAAAGACTTTACTCGACGTGGCTAATGAGACATCATTCTAGAATCATTCAAACCTTGTTCTCTGATACCATATTTGTCACGAACCAAGGGTACCAATTGACGTAACATGGCACATGGAATCACGAAAGGGCAACATGTAAGCCACATAGCATATCATAAAATAAGTAAAGAACAATAAAGAGTAAAACACATTTCAAGTCTTAAAAATCTTTCATAAAAACAAGGCGGAACTCTAGACTTGTCTCAATTAGCCATCTATTACAATAGTTCAAATGAAAGGGGCATAGGCCATACAACATAGTTCGGAAATGAAATACTAAAATGAAACTCAAAGTGAAACTCCCGTCCTCGAATCATGAGGACTCACCACAAGCAAGGAGAATAGTCGAATCCAAGCTTTAATTCAAATGATAATCGCCTTAAGAATCGAACCCTACACTTGGGATAACTGTAGAGAAATATGGGTTAGTACAAAAATGCACTAAGTATGATAGCCATGCATTAAAATCATCAAAATATGCTAAAAAGGACATTTTTGTTGAATAGCATGCACTTTACCAAGTTTAAGAATCATCATGAAGATTATTGTAAAAGCATAAGTCATAAGCAAATTTAACTCATAGATTATCATATCATAAAAGGAACATACCATGGAAACCTTCAAAGCATACTTGTGCAATGGATGGTTGAGATCCCATAATCCCATCCATACTAAGTAGAGTTCTTAAGTAACCATTGTTAATATTTCATATTCTTGTTCATATTAATGTACTAGTGGGATTAAGCTTTAACCGACATAGACAGTGTGAGCTAACATGGAATTCAGTGTCTACCCTAAAATGTAAAAGGGTATGTGGGCACATAGTTATGGGATAAGGAGATTGCTACTAGAAACCCGGACTCAACTATCGTATAAGGTTTCCATCTTATGAGATACATACCTTGGGAACCCGGACTCAACTAAGGTAGAAGGAACCCATTGGGAAGCTGGACTCAACTATCATATAAGCTTCTATCTCATATTCATATTCACTCGGTGCTAAGCATTAATTCCAACATATTACATATTTAAGTCTTGACTAAAGTTCATATTCATGGAAGAATGTCTTGACACTCAATCCATCATAATTCATACTATAGCTCATATATTCAATGGGTGAGAATAACATTTCAACCCTAGAATCATCATATTGTGAGATCACCTCTCACCTCATACCATATTCATACATAATTGTGTACATAAGGATAATCATCCTACAACATAACAACTAGATCACAATCATTTTAAATTTACTCTCAAAGTGTTCATAAAGCATATTCATAAATCTCATAGTCATACATAATTATTATATTTTATCCTTCAAGGACCATACATCACAATTCACCAACACATCTAGAATTACTACATTAGACATGGATGATAACATAATTCAAGTATTTCGATTACTAGATACAAAATTCTATCATATTCTACTTGCATCAATCAATACCTATACTTTCAGATCCAAATTGGAAAAATAGGGAAATTCATGGATTCTTGGGGAATTCAACATAAAACCATATAAAATCATCAATATATAAATAATAAAACATAATCCAATCATTAAAAACAAATTTGAAAGGAATCCATGAGATTGAAGTAAAACCCTATATTTTGGTTTGTCTTACTTTGAAATTGGGGTTTTTGAAGGGCTCCATGGGTAAAGGATATCCATGGATAAAGATTTTTTAGACATGGCCATATTTAAAAGTGCAGGAAGAGACGTGCCACCCCGACACATAAGAGCACAAAAGTTCAAGAGAGATGCAGAAAAGCCGAACAAACCCAAAGAAAAGAGCAAGAGCAAGGAAGCAAGTTCCAGTAGGAGGATTCACATTGACCTTGCCATACTTTCGTGGGATCTAGGGTTCGCCAATGCGATACATTCTTTTGAAGCAGCTCATTATTTGGATAAAATTATTGAGGCTAACATCGCTACAGAAGCTGAAGCAAAGGGAAAAGAAAAACAGAACCTGAAGCAAACTGACAACATTCCAGGCACTGATGCCTAGACATATGGAGCCACTACTTAGATAGGATACCCTCTCTACCTCCCTCTCTATCTTTCTTTCTACCTTCTGGAAATTTGTTGTTTTCATTTGAGGACAAACACTTTTTAATTGTGGTGGGGTGAAGCCCACGCCTTTTGTGTTGATAGTTGTGTTGTGTATATATTTCGGTTTTTCTTCTTTGAAACTGTGTTTTATCTATTTTGTGTGGATGTTTGAGGTTATGGCTCCTTTTGTTTTAAATTGCGAAATGATTTTGATTTTGATCTGCCCGAAAAAAATAAAATTGCCACCTCTTGTGTGATGATTGTGGTTGTTCTTTTAGAAAATTTGAGTCTCGGTTCCGATCAATACCGTTGACTTGAATAGTGCTTACAATCGAATGAACATGAATGTATGGCTACGATGAGGCAAAATGAAGTTGCATAGACAATATGTGAACTCTTTGCATCTCATTTTGACTAGCCTATTATCAAATTGAGTCTCTTTTGATGATCATTGCACTCTAGCGAAAGTGTGCAGTCTTGTTTGACTATAGTGTCAGTGCCTAGTGTGATGAGTTTACTTTGAACTATGCATGATAGATTCTAGAATTTGCCCTGTTGGTCCGGTCAACTAAGTGATGCTATCTCTTGATATGATCTTAGGCAACTTCTAAGAGTGTGAGCTAATTTGACATATACCTCTTTTGTGACCTACCCTGTGAGCGTGTGATTTTCTTTTGAGCACCCCTTGAGCCTTACCTTTCTTTCAAAGAAACTTGATGAAATCATAACCATTCTTTATCCACTACCTATAATCCTCTTGACTTGTGGTAAATTGAATAGCCAACTTAGGCCTAAAGCCTAAGTTGGGGGTATGGTGAAAAGAAAAAGGGAAAATCAAGAAGTGCAAGAAAAGTCTCCCTAAACCCATGGTGTTGTGAAAAATGGAAACCCCCCATATATTTTTTAAAAAAAAGAGAAATAAAAATAAAGTTGTGGAATAAAGTACAAAAGAAATGGGGTTCCCAAACAGCCCATGGGAAGTGAATAATTGGATGACTTGTGAGTACTACAGAAAATGATGAAAGAAGAGGAAAGAAAGTGTTGTGAGCACCACATTTCATGAGGATGAAAGTCTCTGAGCCTAAATAACCATACCTTTGCACTCAGCCCCATTACAAGCCTTGAAAAGACATTTTTGATCTTGAGTGAGTTGAAACAAATGTTGATTGGAATATATGGGCAAACCTATGGCGAAAAGCGTGCATTATGTTCTTATTTGAGAGAGTGAGCGTTGCATTTGATTTCAGAACTTTAAATTGCAAACCATTGTGTGTGAATATGGAATCATTCCTTGTGAGAGGGCATTTGAACACTTCGGTTGAGCTTGAACTTGCATTTGAAGCAAGCATTGTTAACATGAGATTCTTTGGTATTGGTGTGTCACAACTTGAAACTTTGGGTACACATTTGATCTTTGCATAAGTAAATTGTGTCTTGTTGTGTGCATTCATGATTGAGTCTTGTGTAGCAATGATCAAGAAACCCTTTTTGAACGACTGAACTTGAGTTTGCTTGCGGACAAGCAAAAGTTTAAGTTGGGGGTGTTGATGAGTCCACAAATTCGACTCATTTAGGGCTATATTTTAATAGAAATTGTTTCCTCAAATGCTTATTTTATCTCAATATCCAATGAAAATAATTAAGTTTCAGGTATTTGAAGTTTGAAGGAAAGCAGGGACACAACGTCGTAAAAAGAAAAGAAAAGGGCAGAAAAGAACGAAGAAATTAAAGCTTGCGGATCACCGAGTCCATTTGGCGAGTCACCGAAGTGTTTTACTTCACCTTTTGTTCCAGTGTGCTGAGCCCTGAAGGAAAGGATCAAGTCGGCAAAAAAAGGAAGCAGTCGGCGCATCGCCGAACAGTTCCGCGAGGCAGTACCATGTCGCCCAATGACCCAGACCATGACGATGCTGAAGGATGGTACAAGACGGCGATGAACTACACCAAAGGGCGAATCACCGAGTTGATCAGCGATTCCGACTTATGTCGTCGAATGATCCGTTGCATTATAGATTTTTGAGAACTATAAATACTCGTTGAGAGTTGTAGTTTAGTATGAAATTTTGTGTGGAAAAAATTAATGTAATTTTTAGTACTTTTTATTTTTGCTCGGAGTTTGAGAGGGCTTTGAAAACTTGGAAGAAGAGTGTTTCATCTCCAAGGATTTGGACTTGGGTCTCTTGGATTCTTCATTCTAGGCTTGTAACAAGACTTGAATCTTCATACCCATTTGAATGCAAGTTCATTTAGGTATAAATTTATATCTCTTGATGTGTGGCTAAAAACCCCAATATTTGGGGTGTGATTTAGCGAATATGGGTTAAGATTGTTGTTGGGTCTTACTTGCTGATAGATTAGATGTAGTTTAATGGTGATTTTGTCTTGTAGTTGTGGATGAATTTAACAAATTTGAAGTTGCAAATACAATTTTATTTATGTTTTTTTGACTTGCTCGAGAGAGAAGTCACGAAAACAAGACTACTAGATTGATTGCCTAAGGAGTGGGTCGAAATGAGGTTCAGCTCGGAAGAGTGAACCCTAGTCCCATATCCTAACACTCAGCTCGAGAGAGTGAGTGGGGTAAGGCGTAGGCTGGTCTTCATGCGGCAAGTGGGTGTCCGAGAGGAACCCATTTGAAACGGCGTAAGTTGCTCGAGAGAGAATTTATTCCCATTTAAAGTTTAGCCTAGTTACTATTACTCTATATATTTTCTATCGAAAGCATATACCCAATAATTTTGATTAACCCGTATTCTGGTCACATCCTAAGAATCCTCTCTCATTATTTAGAAATCTTTGTTTATTTTGCTGTTTTTACTTACTAGTGACAAAAAACCCCATTGTTACTTGACACTCTTGTGTCCTCCTCTAATTTACAATGTGTATCATCGTTAATGTCTTTAGATACAACTAATTAGAACAAATTTATTTTTTCTATTAATTCTCAAAACCACTCCCTTGGGACTCGACCCCAACCCTTGGTTAGGTTATTATACTATTCCATGATCGTAGACACCCGAACTGTAAGACGTGTCGTTGATTATGCTAAACATCAATACCCAACTAAATTGACACTGTAACTAATCTCGGGTAAAGGTAAGAGTTAATAAAGCACACAACCGTAGACTTACCAAGTTGCGAGGTGAAAGTTCCTACTTGGATTACCAATAACTTAGGAATACCTAACTTATCAGCCTTGCATGTAAAACACTAGGATATGATTACTATTATTAGGAATACTGTGTTAAGAGGTTGTGGGGCACACATATACCCTAGGTTCCATTTTATATTGATATCTCAAATTGTGAATCTTGTTTACTTGTTACATAATATATCAAGCCAACAATATGTTATTTTATTTACAAAACCCTCCTTTTTGTTACTTGTTTCTCGGAAATAGTTTTCGTAAATAGAGATAATTGTAAGTTATGTTTAAGGCTAAACCATATTTCTCGTGGGATCGACCCCAACCTACACGTTAGGTTCTTTATTTGGTGTCACGACCCAAGGTACCCCCTAGATGTAACAAGGCGCATAGAACCCCAAAAGGATCCATGCAAGCCACTTAGCATATCATAACATAAAGTACTAGAATAATAAAGAGTAAAACACATTTCAAGTCTTAAAAGTTTTTCATTAAAGAATGCAGAAGTGTAGACTTGTCTCAATATAGCCACTTATTACAATACTTGAATTAAATAGGGCCTAGCCCATACAACATATCTTTAAAAGGGAAAGTATATGAAAAGAACTACAACATAGGAAAATTTCATCCCCGAACCATGAAGACTCACCAACAAGCTTGAAAGATACACAAGGCCACACTTTAGCTACTAGAATGATCACCTCGAGAACCAGACCCTACATTTAGGAAAAATGTAGGAAAAGTAGGGTTTAGCACAAAAATGCACTAAGTATGGTAGCCATGCATAAAAACATGCAAAAGGGGAAATTTCATTTCAAAGAATGCAATCTCCCAAGTTTAAATGTCATATAAGATAGTAGAAGTCATAAGTCAATATCATGGACAACATAAGTCAAAATCATCTTAAAACCTTTGAACTCATATACAAATCCTCTTCAGTAACCATAGTTCATTATTCATGTTCTTATTGTGGGAAGAATAGCCTTAACCAACATAGAGACCATGTGAGCTAAAAAATGATCACCCTCTGTCTCCCACACCGAAAAGGGTTGTTCTACTTGCCTAAGGTAGAACCATGAACTCTTAGCTTAGGTGGATATACTGGCTAGATAACATATGGGGCCACATAGTTTATGGGATACGGAGATTGCTACTAGAAACCCAGACTCAACTAATGTAGAAGGTTTCCATATGATGAGACATGCATGGGAAGCCCGCACTCAACTTACGTAAAAGACATCCATCTCATTTCAATATTCACTTGGTGCTAAGAATAATTCCCACATAATACTTATTAAGTATTACTTTACTCATGTCTCATGGAAGAATGTCCTTGACAATCAATCCAAGTTAGTTCATTAGGATAGCTCTGATTCATTGGTTCAATTAGGTGAGAATAGCCTTTCAACCTAAGAAACATTTCTATGTGAGAATACCTTTCACATCATGGTTGTAAGTGTTTCATGAGAATAACCTTTCAATAACATAACAACACAATTAACATTGTCACTTCACTCTCAAAGCACCCTTAAAGCATTTACATATGTTTTTATAAGATCATGCATAAGCCTACACTTTGCCCTTTCAATGTTCAAAGCCATTATCAATCACCAAATCTAGAATGTAAGTATTAGATATGGATTTCATCATAAATTCATGTAATTCCATCAATTCATACATTGGATCATAAAAACTCCTCTTTCACAATCAACAACCCAACCTATGAGATCACAATTTTGAGAAATATGGGGGTTTGCATGGGTTCATAAGAGAAATATCATAAAAACATATTAGATCATCAATTCATGCATATATAGACATAATTAAAAAATTGAAATTAGTAAATCAAAGAACCCTTGGTGAATGAAGAAAACCATGGAATTTTACCATTTGAAATTGAAGATTTTGAGGTGCCTCCATGGGTGAAAGCTACCCATGGATGAAAAACACCATACATAAATCCCAAAGCCCTATAAATTTGGTGTGAAGATCCTTGCTTCTTGAACCTTAGCTTTCAATTTTTGCTTCTTCTTCTTTTTTGAGTTTTGTAGAGAGGGAATTGTTGGAGAGGATGAAGTTTTGTGAATTGATTTGTGTTTTAGAAATAATGAGTTGAATGACTTAATTTAGGGGTTTAAAATCCTTATATTGGTGGTCTAAATTAGGCTATAATGATATCACTTAATATTAATTAAAATCGGATAACCCCAAAGTACCCCTAAACTTAACCCCCAAAACTGCCCCCAAGTCACCATCCACGAGACCATCTTGATGGGCCATGGATGGAACCACGGACCATCTTGATGGGCCATGGATGGAACCACGGACCATCCTAGTCAAGTGTGATTTGGTGATTACAAATTTTTGGCCAACAACGGGCCCTTCATCCACGGGGCATGGACCCACCCACGGGTCATGGGTCCTGCCGTGGCTCACTTATTTTGGACAATTTCCAGGGGTCCTCATCAATGGTCTATGGTTTGTCCTTGAGGGGTAATACCTTGATCTTCTAAGACAAAATCCTTTATTTAAAGTACGGGGAGTTACATTCACGATTTTAGCCCTCATGTTAAGATCTAGTTTAGCCTACTAATTTCTGGAGTGTTACATTTGGCAACGACCACATATACTTCTTTTGGGAAGTGTAATTTGCTCATATCAAATATTGGCACCACTGCCGGGGAATATGGTGTTTAGATTAAATAAACTATATTATTGAACTTTAGTCAAGTATTTCTTGATTTTATGTTTTTTTTTTGTTTTTTTTATACATGTTTCAACTCTAGAGTATGCCAAGTACACGGAGTCAAGGAAAACCCCTGACACCCTACGATCCAGAATTAAAGAGAACATCGAGAAGAATGGTTGGAAGAGGCATAAATCTTGGGGTACAAAATGATCCTGTCGGAGAGGGTCAAGAGGATGGAGCTGGTTTTCAACCTCCTGGAGTTGTAAATGTACACGCTCAACTTCATGGTGGTGATCTAATATAAATGTAGAAATGGTGTACAATCCGCCAACACCGAGGGGCCGTGATAGCAATAGGGTTGAATAAAACGAGGTGGGATCAAATGGGCCTATTGTTCTCCCTTCACTACCTACGGACATACATTTGTGGTGACAAGCAGTCTTATGCAAATAAAAATAGCAAGAGGGTTGTTTGCTCAGTTATCTTCGGAAGATCCATACACTCGCATGGCTAAATTGACAAGTGTCTGTAAGAGTAGTGTAGGACGACCAGACTTGGATATAAAGAATTTGGGTATAAGAGTATTCCCACTTTTGTTGGCTGGTGATGGTGTTGTATGGTTTTCAGAGCTTCCATACAATTCATTATACATATGGAACCAACTGCACAAGGTGTTCATGGCGAAGTACTTTCTAGTGTCCAAGAAATTGAAAAGATAAACTGAATAATTTCACGGCACTACCGGGAGAGTAGGTAAGTAGTTCATGGGATAGGTTCACTAGATTCATGAGGAGAGTTCTGAATCATTGCATAAATGATGTGTCATTGAAAGAGTACTTCTACATAGGACATGATGACAATGGAAAGGTTGTGTTAGATACTATTGTTGGAGTATCATATGGTGAGTGCACTTTTCAAGAGATTGTTGTAAAACTTGGGAGGATTGCCCAAAACAATAAGGCATAGAGCACTAGAAAGGAAAATACAGGTAGTAGCACGTTTGCTTTCCTAACAATACCAAGTCAATCAAATAATGACATTCGTGAAGAGATGGATCAAATGAGGACAGGAATTGGCTTAGTATTAAAACATGTGAGTGGAAGTGTAGAAAAGGTGAATGCGGTAAATTATATAACTAAAACTCCACCACCGCGAGTTAAGGGATTATTACAATAAGAAGGATGTGAATTTGGTTAATGATAAGAGGGGGTTTCTGGAAAAATGCCCTAGGTTCCAACTCGTATAATTGGCGCCAAGGTCAAGAAAACAAAGGTAGGAACTATGTCAACTAAAATTTTGAGGGAAATTATGTCCAAGATGGGAACTTCAATTGTGATAACAATTCCAACTGGAACAACTATGGAAAAATGAATGAGAGCGTTAGGCCCTATGTTCCACCTGGTAATATAGAGGTGGGTACTAGTATGACTCACATTGAGGATATGATACAACAGATGATGACATATGAGAATGTGAAGGAGATGAGAAATGATATATCTAGAATTGGTCAGAAATTTGATGCCCATAAAGTGTAGATCAAGCAACTTGAGTAGTAGTTTAGTCAGTTGTCCACTACAGTGTACCCACGCCAGCCTGGCACACTTCCTAGCAACACCATCTAAAATCCTTAAAATGATGGGCATTGTATGATAGTCACCACTCGCGGAAGAAAAAAGACTATTGATCCCTCTATACCTTCTGAGGTTGAAAGAGTGATTGAAAAGGATGAGGATGAGAACGAGGTTACATAAAATCCAAAAGATAATACAGAAAAAGAAGGAGAGGTGACCCAAAAAGTTGTTGCCATGCCTCGACCTCCATCTCTATTCCCACAAAAGTTGGAGAAAAAGACTTAAGAGGGAAAATATCGCAAGTTCATCAGAATGTTGAAGAAACTGTCCATCAATGTCCCATTGATAAAAGCTTTGGAACAGATGCATGGGTATGCAAAATTCATGAAAGACTTGGTGACCAAAAAGAGGGCAATTAGTTATGAGAATGAAGAGAAGATGCAACATTGTAATGCTATTGCTACTAGGTTAATTGTACAAAACAAAGAGGATCATGGAGCTTTCACTATTATTTATACCATTAAGATTTTAGACATTTCAAAAGATTTGTGTGATTTGGGCGCCAACATTAATTTGATGTCATTGTCCATTTATAAGAGGTTTGGTTTAGGAGCTCCAAAGCCGACTACAATGTGTTTACTTACGGCCGATATAACTGTGAAGAGGTCCATAGGAGTTCTCCAAGATGTCCTTCTGAAAGTTGAGTCAATCATCTTTCCGGTGATCTTTGTGATACTTGATTTTGAGGTTAATTTTAAGTTTCCGATCATCTTAGGGAGACCATTTCTTGCTACTGGACGTGCCATGGTTGATATGGAGAGCGAGCAGATGAAGTTTTGATTAAACAATGAGGAGGTAACTTTTAACATATGTAGGACTATCAGGCATAACAATTATCTTAACTCATCATCAATGGTAAATCATTTTGTGGAGCAAAAATCTGAACTGTCTATTGATGAGAGGTTAGGTGTTGATGCACTAGCAGTGATAATGATAAATTTTGGCAGTGATGGTATTGATTACTATGATGAGCTAGTTGTTGCACTTGATAGGTTCAAGATTTATTTCAAACCAAAAAGATTGAAATTAGACATGAAGAATCGAGACACCCCACTGTAAAATCGTCTCTAGATGAGCCTCCAAAACATGAACTTAAGGTTCTTCAATTTCATTTGCGGTACATATTTTTGGGGCATAAAAACACTTCACTAGTAATCATTGATGCTAATTTGAGTGAAGGGAAAATATATGCTTTGTTATCACTGGTGAAGCAGTTTAAGAGGGCTATAGGATGGACTATTGCGTATAGTAGTGGGATTCTGCTGGGAATTTGTTCTCACAAAATCCAACTCATGTCGGACAGTAAGCCATGTATTGAGCATCAAAGGAGAATATATACCCCTATCCAAGAGTTGTGAAAACTGAGCTTATTAAGTGGTTAGATGCTGGAGTTTTATATCATATTGTTGATAGTAGTTGGGTTTGCCTAGTACAGTGTGTGCCAAACAAAGGAGGAATCATTGTGGTTCCCAATGCTAGAAGTGTGTTTGTTCTAATGAGGCCGGTGACCGATGTGAGAGTGTATATGGACTACTGCAAGTTCAATGCATGGACTTAAAAATACCATTTTCCAATGTCGTTCATGGATTAGATTCTAGATCGTCTCATTGGTAAGTATTGGTATTGTTTTCTAGATGGGTATTCGAGCTACAATCAATCTCGATAGCTTCGGAAGACCAAGAGAAAACACCATCACTTGTCCTTATGGGACTTTCACCTTCAAAAGGATGACATTTGTGTTATGTAATGCTTTAGAAACCTTCCAGCATTGTATGATGTCAATATTTTGAGATATGGTAGAGAACACGGTAGAGGTATCTGTAGATGATTTCTCTGTAGTAGGTGACTCATTTGATGATTGTTTGACATATTTTGCTGAGGTACTAAAACGGTGCAATCTCATGCTCAACTAGGAAAAGTGTTACTTCATGGTGATAGAGGGTATAGTTCTGGGTCATCAAATTTCTTAAAAAAGGTATTAAGGTTCATAAAGCTAAAGTTGAGGTAATAGAAAAGTTTCCACCACCCATCTCTTTAAAAGGTGTTTGATGTTTTCTTGGGCATGTAGGTTTATACTAGAGGTGCATAAAAGATTCCTTTAAAATTGCACACCCATTATGCAAGTTACTTGAAAAGGAGTGTAAGTTTGATTTTGATGATGCTTGTCTGAGAGCATTTGGAGAGTTGAAAGAAAATTTTGCTTCGGCACCTATCATTAGTTCATTGGATTGGGGGAAACCGTTTGAAGTGATGTGTGATGCAAGTGGGATGGCGCTTGGTGTAGCATTAGGATAGAGGCAAGAGAAAATACTTCATCAAATTTACTATGCCAGAAAAGCTCTGAATGTGTCTCCAACAAACTATACTATGATTGAATAGGAACTCCTTACTGTGGTTTTCACATTCTAGAAATTTAGATCCTTCTGGCTTGGTACTAAGGTCATAGTGCATACTGAACATTCTGCATTAAGGAATCAGATGGCTCAAAAGGATGCAAAACCAAGATTGAGTAAATGGGTGCTCCTACTGCAGGAGTTCAATTTTGAGAAAAAGGATAGAAAGGGAAGAAAAAGTCAAGTTGCTGATCATTTGTCCAAACTAGAGGAGGAAGCTATGGTCAAGCTAGGAGATTGAATCGAGATTAATAATTTGTTCCCTGATGAACAGGTATTGGCTGCTTCTTATAATCTTATCCCTTGGTTCACAAATTTTGCTAACTACTTGGCAAGTGATTTGGTTCCGTCGGGTTTATCATTCCACCATAGGAACAAGTTCATGTCTGATGTGAAGAAATTCTTTTGGGATAAGCCTTAATTGTTTCATGTTTGTGCTGATGGGATTATTTACCGTTGTGTGCCTGAGGTTGAGATGATGAGTATTACTAGAGGTGTATCATTCATCGCCTGTTGGTGGGCATTATAGTGGTATACAAAATTCCCATAATATTTTTGCAGTGTGGGTATTACTGGCCTACCATCCACTAAGATGCTCATGATTTTGCCAAGTCTTCTAGTCGTTGCAAGTGTGAGGGAAGAATTTCGAAAAAGAAAGAACTACCAATGAACCCAATACTTGTCACGACCTAGGGGTTCCCCCTAGATGTAAAATGGCATATAGAACTCCGAAGGACTCCATACAAGCCACTTAGCATATCATAACATAAGCAGTAGAACAATAAGTGTAAAAACACATTTCAAGACTAAAATTTTCATTAAAGAAAAATGGAAGTTTAGACTCTAAGTCTCAACTTAGCCATCTATTACAATATTCAAACGAGAAAAGGGAAACAACCCATACAACATAGTCCAAAAGGAAATACAAGAAAAGAACTACAATGAGATATAATTTGTCCTCAAATCATGAGGACACACCAACAAACTAGAAGAATAGGCAAATTCCAAGCTTTAGCCACAACTATGACCACCTTGAAAACCGAACCCTACACTTGGGAAAAATGTATGAAAAGTAGGCGTTAGTAGAAAAATGAACTAAGTATGATAGCCATGCATGAAATTTTTGAAAACATGCTAAAAGGGAGATTTTGTTTGAATGCATGCAGTTTACTAAGCCTTAACATAATCATGAAGATAGTGGAAACACATAAGTCATAAGCATAGATAGATCATCATAACATTAGAGAATGTATCATAAATACCCTCAAAGCATACTTGTGCAATAAATGAATAAGAACCCATAAATCTCACCCATATTAAGTAAAGCTTCTTGAGTAACCATAATTCATAATTCATATTCTTGTTCATATTTTTGTTATATTAATGGGAATAAGCCTTAACCGACATAGACCATGTGAGCTTAACATGGAATCCGGTGTTACTCACACCGAAAATGGTTGCTCTACTTGCCCAAGGTAGAACCATACTCTTAACTTAGGTGGATCAACTAGATAAATACCTCTGAGGGCACATAGTTTATGGGATAAGAAGATTGCTACAAGAAACTCGGACTCAACTTAGGTAGAAGGTTTCCATCTCATGAGACATAGATTGGGAACCCAGACTCAACTAGCATTGAAGGAACCCAATTGGAAGGCCAGAATCAACTAGTGTAAAAGCTTCCATTGGGAAGTGGGACACAATGAGCGTAAAAGTTTCCCTCTGATATTCAATATCAACTCGGTGCTAAGTATTAATTCCCACAGAGTTCATATTAAGTCTTGACTTAAGTTCATATTCATGGAGGAATTTCTTGACACTCAATCCAATATAATTCATAGGATAGCTCCTTAGATCATGAGTGAGAATAACCTTTCACCGTCCTTGTCTACATATAGATTCAATAGGTGAGAAATCCTTTCAACCCTAGAATCATCATATTGTGAGAAAACCTTTCACACCATATCATAATCATACATACGTGTGTATATGAGAATAACCTTTAAAAAGCACAACAAATAGATCATAATCATATTCACTTCAATCTCAGTGTGTTCTTAATGCATATACATAATCTTCATAAAACATGAATAATATCATAATTTTTCCTTTCAAGGATGAAAGCTCATATTGAATCAACACATATAGAATTAATTACATTATACATGGATATTAATATAATTCAAGTAAGCCAATTACTTCAAGCATAATCTCATAATATCCTTCTTTCATCCACAAACCCACATCACAAGATCGTTATTGGGAAATATAGGGATTTCATGGGTTCTTGGGGATTTAAACATAAACACATTAATAAATAATCAATTCAATAATAATATAGAGTAATTTAAGCATTAGAATCAGTTTTGAAGGGAACCCATGACTTTGGAACTAAACCCTAGCTTTTGGGGATTTCTATCTTTGAAATTGGGGTTTTGAAGGGGCTCCATGGATGCATTCTATCTAGGGATGAAGAGCTACCATACCTTTGAAATTGTAACAACCCTAAAATGGAATAGAATGAACTAGATGTTCACATGTGTTTTAGTAGTGGTTAACTTGTTTAAATGATGAGTTTAGGCTTTAGATGTTTAGTTTAAAGAGTTTTGAAGTCAAACGTCATGAGATGACCATGACGTTCAGAAACTAGTTTTGGGAGCTAGTGTGTCCTAGTGTTGTGTCGTCAAAGTTTGATGTGTTGTTTGAGGATAATATCATGTAGTGATGGTTCCTATGAGTTGTTGGTCATGTGTAGGGGTTAGACGCTTGGGTACGAATCCCCAAGGACCATCTAAGGGGCCCTTGAGGAGGACCCCATCTTTGGCCAAGAAGCTGCCAGGGCAGCATACTCCACGACCCCAAACCATGACTCCTAGGTCCATCTACGGCTCGTGGGTCTTTGGTGTGGACCAGGCCTGCAAGGGCCTGCCGATTTTGACTCTCAGTGCCAAACCACGGACCCCATTGATGGGGCGTGGACTAGGCCACAGTCCGTGGTCTAGTGGGCGTGGAATGAACCTGCAAAGCTGTAAGGGACACGACCAACTTAGGGATAAGTTAGTAAATTCACCCCTAGTCCTAAATAATATGTGGGTTATTGTTTTAAGTGTTTTAAAGTATTTTAAAGTTATTTAAACATTAATATGGTATTTTAGAATTCATTCTTCATTTTTCTTAAAAACAAAATCCTTCTCTCCTAAAAAGTTCTCTCTAGAACTCCATTGAAGGGATAGGTCAAGTTCAATCTAGGGTTGTAGATTTTCAAGTGTTTCTTCTTCAATATTCGTGGGATTCATGAAGGTTAAGGTATGGGGATCCTTTATCCTTGATTATTCTTCCTTTCAAGGAGCTCAATCCAAATGATTTCAAAGTTCTTCCAAAAACACAAAAAACCTAATTTCGATTCTAAGCATGGGTTGATGATTAATGCTATTATTTATGTTTATTTATGGTTTTAAGAAAGAAAATTCTATGAACTCATGTTTTTTCAAGTTCCCTAAAATTTGCTATGAAGTGGGTCTATTTCTATAAATTCAAAGTTGATGGAATTATGTGTAAAGTGAATTGTATTGATATATCTTGTGTTGTTTAATGTTTATTCATGGTTAATTGTTGATAATGGGTGAATTAAGTGTGGTAAGCCTTATGGGTGAAGTATTGGTGATTGCTTGGATTTTGGTGATTTTGGCTATGGCTTTGGATTATGGTAAGAAAGCTTGAACTCTCTTTATTGAATTGGTCGTTGTTGGTAGGTTGAATCCACCTTAGGTGGAAGTGTTATATCTTATTATTTTATGGTATTATTCTGAATTTTAGCCATGCAGGCATTGGTGAAGTTGTTGTATAATGTTGTAATATTGTATTATTGTGTATTGAGGCCATGAAGGGAATTATATGAGTGTTATTATATTGTTGTATTATTATACATATATGAGGCTATATGTAAAGTCCTATATGAAGCTCTATGTAAAGTTTGTGTGAAGCTATAATGTGAAGATGTTCTAATGGTATTAATGTGATATTGTATAAAGTGTTATTATGCTAATGTGAAAGCATGTTTCTCCTGAAATGGTGATATGTTGTGGTGATGGACTATGATGAGTCTTCATAAGATGATGTTGTAGCTCATATACTAGACTTGAGTATCTTGTCTTGTCTTATGAAAGCTTGACTATATATATAAATGTTTGGTTGGGCTATGACTTAGTAATGGAGCTCTTCCTATAAATGCTAAAAGAGGAATTCTAGGCCAAGACTTGAATTGGTGGACTTAAGCATAGTGCCTTTTTCATGAGTCTAACTTTCCTAAGTAAATGTATAACCTTGAAGGATGGGCCTTAGGGTGTTTTTCCCTTCTTGAGTGAAATGATAGAATTAAAGATGGATGGAGTCGAAACGGCATGAGAATCCTTATCTAAGAAAGTTAAATGAGCTATCCTTATGAACGTAGATTGGCTATGACTAAGAAATGGGGCATTTGTTGGGAATAGGTACTATGAGTTGGTTGAACTAGAAAAGGAACCCTTTCTAGTACATATGTGATTGAATACAATATGGAAACCAAGGCTAAGCACCGAGTGGATGTGGTTAGGATGGTGGCCTAGTTGAGCATGAGATTAGGCACAATGAACATCCTTGGACATCTCTTAAACCATGTGCCAACATGGGTTGCTTTTAGTTCTACCCTTGGCAAGTAGAACAACCTCCACGGAGTAGGATAGACTCCAGATTCCATACCTTGCTAGTGTGGTCTATGTCGGTTAAGGCCTATTTCCATCATATGGGATGTGCACTATAGTATTGGATAGGTTCTATAACGTGTAGGTATTAGTATGGGATGCTATTTACACATGGCATGAGTAGGCATAAAAGATACTAAAGTGAGTTCCCTAAGCCTTAGGGCTATTATGTGATTGTCCCCTATATGCTTGTGTGTCTCGTAAATGGTTTTATAAAGAATTCTGACTTAGTATGTTATAATGTATTGATAAAACCCCTGTCTATCGTAACTCTTAGAAATACTTAGGTGTATATGAAGAGGTTTTATGGCCGGTCACTTCATTATTCACTTAAGTGTGGCTTAGGGTGACTTGAGATAGAGGCTTAAATGGTAATGAAGGAATTACTTTGCTATCTTGTTTAAGTATTGTACACTTGTGTTAATTGAGTTGTAAATGATGTGAATATGGTCTTATTTGTGAATGGTGACTTGAAATGTGGGTTTGTGCTTGTGGTTGTAAATGTTTGTTAAAGAAGTTCTTAAAAGCATACATTCATGATAAGTGAGTGGTAAGTTCGCGTTAGTTGGCCTTAGGATGATGCTTTTGTGTGGATGGTGGTATGGGACGCTATTCATACATTGCACAAGGTGTTGTCCAAGGGTTACTTGAGGTGGATGGTTTAAGGTAAAGGAATGGGTTATGTGTGGAGTATGTGCTAAAGTGGTTTATGACTTGTATGTTGGTTATGATTGAGTATTGTGACTCTTATACTTGTATTTTCATGAAGTTTTACCAAATGGCATAAAGTATGTTTCTCCATAAATGTTCCCTTTTAGCATGTTTTGCATGGTTTCCATACTTAGTACTTAATTGTGCTAACCCCTTTCTTCCCCTCTTCTTACTAAAGTGTAGGGATTGGAGATGTTGGTGTTCTATGGTTGATGGATGGGTTCCTAAGGTGCTTGAAGACGAAGACTTGGTGAGTCCTCATAGATTCGAGGAAAACACCCAATATGTTCCTTTATGCCTTGTAGTTGATTTTAAGTTTTGTATGGACTTAGTCACAATGTTGTACTCTAAAGGTATTAGATGATTTTGAGACATCATGTATAAAGTCTAGAAGTCTTCCGCTTGCTTTTAATTTAAAAGGTGTTCGTTCGATTGTAAAGAAAGTTTTAAATTCCTTATAGTTTTTAATGTCTATGCGATGAATGAATGCTAAGAGGCTTGTATTAGACCTCCGAGAGGTCGAGTACGACGGTTACGACTAGGGGGTGCTCTCGGGTCGTGACAGAAATGAAACCCTATGAATTTGAGAAGAAAACCTTGCTCCATGAACCCTAGCTCTAACTTCCTTCTTCTTCTTCCTTGATATTCTAGAGAGAATTATTTTTTTGGAGATGACCAAGTTTTGGGACTAGTTTTGTGTTTTCGAAACAATGAGGTAATTGACTTAATTTAGTGGGTTTAAATCCTTATATAGGTGATCTAATTTAGGATAAAACGACCTCACTTAGTAATAATTAAAACCGAAAAACCCCAAATGCCCCTAAACTAACTCACAAAAAAGCAGTTTCCAGCACTACACCACGAACCCATAACCTACGGACCGTGTATGGAACCACGGCCCGTCCTGGTTGGACGTAGTTCATGGTCAAAGAGTTTGGCCCGCATCCACAAGACCCTTACTGGCAGACCATTGTTAGACCCATGGCTCGTGTTGGTGAAGCGTGGGTTGGGGTTCTGAGACTTGGTTTCAGTGGCTTGATCTACGGCCCGTAACCCACGGGCGTGGGTACTGCCGTGATCCAGTGTTGTAGGACAGTTTCCAGGGCCCTATTCAAGGACCTATGGTTGGTCTTTTGGGGTCGTACCTTGACTTTCTAACATGAAACCCTCTATTTTTAAGTACAGGGAGTTACATTCAAGACTCTAACCCTCATGTTAAGCTCTAGATTAGCCTACTAGTGTCCAGGGTGTTATAATATCTCCCCCTTGGGAACATTAGTCCTCAAATAATGATGTAGACACCTTATAGAAGTAAAGATTCAAGACTAGCTGCCCATCATGCAGGAAACATCAAAATAATGCACAATTCAAAGGAGGAAACATTAACTCCATATCAAACATAATCAATGCATCACAACGAAGTAGGAACTACATCTAACAAGCCATTATGCATGAAATTTCAAAATTTCTCATACTCCTAGGAGGAACTACCTTCTCCAAAATTTAAAGCATGCTCAACACAATCTCATGAAACCATTATGCCATTTTCTTATGAAAACCATATACATATAAAGCATGTTCATCAATTCATCTCATGAAGTCAAATAGGCAACTCATACTTATGCATAACAACATGGGAACGTCAATTATAAAACTCCTTTTTTTTTTACTAAACATGAATTTCTCAAGAACATGCATAACATAAGGAAATCATGGAAAACACATATAACACACATGACTCCCAAAACAAGAAAACTCAAGAGGAACTATTTACCTCAAGCTTGAATAGGGGTAGAAGGAAATAGATTAGGATATCGGGACTTTATATCGGCCTCGGCCTCCCAAGTATCACCCTCAACTAAGTGATTCCTCCACAATACCTTCGCGGAGGCAACTTCCTTGTTTCTCAACCTCTTGACTTGCCGGTCTAGAATCTCAACCGGTACCTATTCATAAGCAAGGTTCTCCTTAATATCTAAACCCTCTAAGGGAACTATGGTTGATGGATCCCCAATACATTTCTTCAACATTGAGACATGGAACACCAGATGCACCAACACCAACTCATTTGGAAAATCTAACTCATATGCAACCTTGCCGAGACACCTCAAAATTTCATAAGGACCCACAAGCCGAGGACTAAGTTCCCCTTCTTTCTAAACCTCATAACACCCTTCATAGGCGATATTTTTTGTAGCACTCCAGAAACAAGTAGGATAAACTAGAGCTTAATATGAGCGATAAAGTTGTAAACATACCTCCCCATAGCTAAAAATGTAGGGTTTCGTTTTAGAATGTCAAGGTACAACCCCCAAGGACCAACCATGGGTCCTTCAAGAGGACCCAAAAATATTGCTTGGGCAGTGACCCACGGAGGGCACCAACACCTCATGGTCCAGGCCACGCCTCGTGGGTGAGGGCTATAAGTCAAGGCCTATATAACATGCCTCTGAATTCCAGAAAACTATTCACCAGCACGGGCTGTGGATTAGGTCACGGTCCGTTAGTGGTGGTTCGTGGGTGAGGGACAAACTCTATGTCAGGACCACGAATGACCAGGATGAACCGTAGGGCTATCCACGGTCCGTTGACATGGCCTCGTGGGTGAGGCCTTAAATTGCCAAATGACAGTTACACTTGAGGGAATTATGGGGTTTTCCGGTTTTCATTTATATTAACTGACATCATTTTATACTGAATTAGAATAAATACATAAGGTCTTTAAGTCATCAAATCATGTAATCTTCCTCATAATTCAATAATCCCAAATCAAAACCAGTTTTCCCAAAAAATTCTCTCTCTAGAGCTCCATGGAAAAGGAAGAAGGAAGGTGAAGTTAGGGTTTGAAGGAGCAAGGATGTCTACTCAAATTCTTTGGATTTTTATAGTTAAGGTATGGTAGTCTTTCATCCATTGATATTCTTCATCCATGGAGTCCCTCCAAACTCAATTTCAAAGATAGTAATTCCCCCCCAAAAGCTAGTGTTTTACTCCAAGTCATGGATTACTTTCAAAAACAATTCTATTGATTTAATTACTTTATATTATGATTTAATTGATGATTTATTATAGTTTTATGATTAAATCTCCCAAGAATCCATGAAATCCGCATATCCCCAATTTATGACTTTATGATGTCGGTGAATTGTAGAAAGAGGATATTATGAGATTATGCTTGTAGAAATTAAACTATTTGAATCATGTTATTATCCATGTCTAATGTAGTAATTCTAGATGTGTTTATTGAATATGATCTATGGTCCTTGAAGGAAAAGTATGAGAATTATGTATGATTATGAGGTTTATGTGTATGCATTAAAACACTTTGGTAGTGAATTTTCCATGATTATGATGACGTTTTTGTGTAAATTGAAAGGATTTTCTTATCAACACATAATGAACATAATGTGAAAGATTTTCTAACATAATGGAGATTCTAGGTTGAAAGGCAATTCTCACCTAATTGAATCTAATGTTGTATGTAGACATGGACGGTTAAAGGCTATTCTCACGCATGATCTAATAAGCTATCCTAATGAAACAAGTTATGACTTAATAAGTACTCTGTGGGATAAATTCTTAGAATCGAGTAGATACTGATTATGAGATGGAAGCTCTCTCATTAAGAAAGGTCAGGTTTTTAGAAGTAATATCGTGAGATGGAAGCTCTCCCGTTAAGAAAGGTCGGAGTTTCTAGTAAAAATATCCTTATCCCATAACTACGTTCCCCCATAGGATATTTAGCTAGTGTATAAACCTAAAACATAACAAATGATGTTCTTACCTTAGGCAAGCAGGACAACCCTTTTCGGTGTGGGTAACACCGGATTCCATGTTTAGCTCACACGGTCTATGTCGGTTAAGGATTATTCCCACTATGACAAGAATATGAATTATGAACTATGATTACTGAAGGAGTTTTACTTAGTACGGGTGAGATTATGAGATCATATTCATGCATTGCACAAGTAGGCTTTGAGGGTATTTACGATGTGTTCTTCTTATCGTATGATGATTTATGAGTTGACTATGGTTATGACTTATGCTCTTCCACTATCTTCAAAATGATGATTTAACTTAATAAATTGCATGCATTAAACTAAAATGTCCCCTTTGCATGTTTTTGTGATTTTGTGCATGACAATCATACTTAGTGCAATTTTGTACTAACCCATATTTTCCTACATTTTTTCCAAGTGTAGAGTGTGGTCCTCGAGGTGACCCCCATTGTGGATAGAGCTTGGATTTGTTAATTTCTCCTTGCTGGTTGTGAGTCCTCATGATTCGGGGACAGATGCTTTCATTTGTAGTTTCATTCTTGTAGTTACTTTTAAGATTAGGCAATAAGGGTTGTGGCCCTACTTTGATTAAAGTATTGTAATAGACGTCTAAATGAGACAAATCTAGACTTCCGCTTTCCTTTATAAAATTTTTGGCCTTGAAAATGTGTTTTACTCTTATTGTTCTAATTCTTTATGTTTTGATATGCTAAGTGGCTTACATGGGGCCTTTCGTGGTTCTATGTGCCTTGTTACATCTAGGAGGTACCCCTGGGTCGTGACAAACTTGGTAATAAGATCACAAGGTTTAGAATGATTCTAGGACGATGTCTCATATGCCACGTCTAGTAGATTCTTGTTCATGCGTGTGAACTGAGCCACACTTACGGATGAGAGGCTTTAAGATGTTTAGCAAATTTCACATGTTTCATTACTCTTAAGTCTTCCCTTAGAGTTTAAATCTATAAAGTCCCTCTCCTAACACTTCTCTTATGTGTTAAGGATATGAATATATGAAGAGCTAACGCTAGAAGAATCAAGGGTGACAATATGAATGAAGAAGATCCTCAAGCTAATCAAGCTCCTCAAGTTAATACAACTCCGATTAATCCTTCGACTATGTAGGACATGGAGGTTGGTCGGCTTTTCAAATGTTGGCCAAAGCTATGACGACTCAAACTCAAGCTTTGACTACTCAAGCTCAAGCAGTGATGACTCAGGCAAATAGAGATTTTGTGAATCATGTGAATCCTAATGTGAATTAGGCCGCCTCAAGGGTTAGGGATTTTGCAAGAATGAACCTTGCCAAATTTCATGGCTAAAAAGTAGAAGAGGATCCCCAAAAGTATATCGAGGAGGTTTACAAAGTACTTGGTATTATGGGGGTGTCTTCATAAGAGAAGGCGGAGTTAGCCGCTTACAAACTTATAGATGTGGTTCAAGTTTGGTATGATCAGTGGAAGGGTGAGAGACCCGTAGCAGCGGGCTCAGTGGAATGGGAATCGTTTAAAGAGGAGTTTCTTGATAGATTCTTTTCCCTAGCATAGAGGGAAACAAAGATGCCAGAGTTCATTAACAGTCATCAAGGTAGTATGAGCGTGAAGGAGTTTGCTCTTATGTTCACCCAAATATCCAAGTATGGTCCAACCGTAGAAGTGGATTCAAGGGCTAAGATGTATTAATTTGTGATGGGAGTGTCCGACATTGAAGTCAAAGAATTTCATTCGGCAATGCTTATCCCGAGTATGGATATTTCACATCTCATGGTGAATGCCCAACAAATGGAAGAAGAGAAACTCAAGTAAAGGAATAGAGAGGTGAAAAAAGCTAGAACCGGTGATGGGAATTTCTCCAATCCTAGGTCTGATGGGCAAGGTCGACAAAAGTTCAAACAAAGGTTTGCCAACCAAGGCTCCTCTAGTACTAAAAGGGTCAACAAGGATATGTTTTCCAACCCTAAACCTCAAGGAGGTAATAGTGTTGGCTCTTATGTGGGAAGAATAATGATGGCAAGTGACTAGCCGGCACTGATGTTTTTTATGGGTGAGGTAATCATGGTCATCAATTAAAAAAATTCCCAACACTTAGGGCCAAGGGGAGAGAAGGCAAGCAAGCTCCTCCAAATGGTTCAAACTCCAATGCTCAAAAGCAAAACCGCTTTTATGCTTTTCGATCCCAAGATGATCAAGAGAGCTCCACGGATATGGTGACCGCTATGTTAAAAGCCTTTCTTATTGAAGTGTATATGTTGTTATACCCCGGTACTACTTTGTCCTTTGTGACACCATATATGGCCATGAAGTTTGATATGCTCCCCGAAGTGTTATTAGAACTTTTTTCGGTATCTACCCCGGATGGTGACTCGGTAGTGGCTAAAAGAGTTTATAGAAGTTGTCCCATTTCCTTGTCCCATAAAGTTACTTTAGTGAATTTGGTAGTGTTAGACACATTAGACTTTGACGTGCTTTTGGGTATGGATTGTGTAACGACCCGAGAGCACCCCTAGTCGTTACATGCATATTCGACCTCTCGGAGGTCTTATACAATCCTTAGCATTCATTCATCGTATTCGGTAATAAAAACAGTAAGGAATAAAAACTTTTTTTAAAACAAATTCATAATACTCATAAAATCTTTCAAATGTAAAGAAGTATAAATTCTAAGTGTCATGTACCATCTTAGACACGAATAGAACATCTTAGGGACACGACCCTTTACAACAAAATATAAGTCTTATACAATGTCTAAGTGGAAATATAAGAAAGGTAACACCTATGTCCTCGAATATATGAGGACATACCAAGCTTCTTGAGAAGAGTCGATATCCCAAGCTTCCTCAAAAGATCTCTTCACTTTCCACCACCTACACTTGTAACAATAGAGAATTATGGAATTAGTACAATAAGTACTAAGTATGATGATCATACAAGAAAACAGGCACAACGGACATTTACAAGGAACGTATGCTTTTAAGACCTTCTTTAACAAACCTTTACAACCACAAGCACAAACCCACATTTCAAGTCTCCATTCACAAATAAGACCATATTCACATAATTTACAAATCAATTAACACAAGTGTACAATACTTAACAAGATAGCAAAGTAATTCCTTCATTACAATTTAAGCCTCTATCTCAAGTCACCCTAAGCCACACTTAAGTGAATAATGAAGTGACCGCCCATACAACCTCTTCATAAACACCTAAGTGTTCCTAAGAGTTACCATAGACAAGAGTCTTATCATTTCATTATAACATACTAAGTCAACATTCTTTATAGACCATTTAAGAGAGACACAAGCATATAGGGGACAATCACATAATAGCCCTAAGGCTTAGGGAACTCACTTTAGTATCTTCTAAGCCTACTCGTGCCATGTGTAGATAGCATCCCATACTACTACCTACACGTTGTAGAACCTATCCAATACTAGAGTGCACATCCCACATGATGGAAATAGGCCATAACCGACATATACCACACTAGCAAGGTATGGAATCCGGAGTCTATCCTACTCCGTGGCGGTTGTTCTACTTGCCAACGATAGAACTAAAAGCAACCCATATTGGCACATGGTTTAAGAGATGTCTAACGATGTTCATTGTGCCTAAATTCATGCTCAACTAGGCCACCATCCTAACCACATCAACTCGGTGCTTAGCCGTAGTTTCCATAGAGTATTCAATCACATATGTACTAGAGAGGGTTCCTTTTCTAGTTCAACCAACTCATAGCACCTCTTCCCAAGAAAGGCCCCATTTCTTAGTCATAGCCAATCTAGGTTCATAAGGATAGCTCATTTGACTTTCTTAGATAAGGATTCACATGCCGTTCCAGCTCCATCCATCTCTAAGTCTATCATTTCACTCAAGAAGGGAACATCGCCCTAAGGCCCATCCTTCAAGGTTATACATTTGCTTAGGAAAGCTAGACTCATGAAAAGGCACTATGCTTAAGTCTACAATTTCAAGTCTTGGCCTAGAATTCCTCTTTTAGCATTTATAGGAAGAGCCCCATTACTAAGTCATAGCCCAACCAAATATTCATATATATAATCAAGCTTCCATGACATAAGACAAGATACTCAAGTCTAGCATATGATCTACAACATCATATTATGAAGACTCATCATAGTCCATCATCACCACCTATCACCATTTCAAGAGAAACATGCTTTCACATTAGCATAATAACACTTTATACAATATCACATTAATACCATTTGAACATCTTCACATCATAGCTTCACACAAACTTTACAT